>SZWC01026005.1:6067-17314 GCA_023375785.1 Penium margaritaceum
GATATAGATATAGATATAGATATAGATATAGATATAGATATAGATATAGATATAGATATAGATATAGATTAACATATATGTGAATATGGATATGGGTATAGTTATAGATATGCATACGTATATGTATGTAGATGTTGATGTAGAATTCAAAACATTGTGATTTTTTTGTGTGATCTATCAAAAGCGTAGGCTATTCATAAAATAGGATACAATGAATGTATTCTATAGGGTGATGAGGAAATGTGTAGTTAAATATGGAATCGTTTTACAAGTTTTAGGACTTACTAGGTCGGTTTAAGGTTTAGGGTCGGTTCTTTCATTGAATGGGCACGTGCGTTTGTGTCACAAAACAACTTCGGACTCTGTAGGCTTGAATTGAAGTTATACCTCTTAGTCACTTACTTTTGAAGTGTTTTCCTGCATCAATAATTGAGCTACATGTGGTGAGGAAGGGTGTGTATGTAATGGAGGGATCGACGCCTGGGGTGGGAACGAGGACGGCGGTGGGATCAGGGGCGGATGCGAGGGCGAGGTTGTGTTGATAACATGAAAGCCGTGATATTGGCAAGTGGAGGGGATCCCTCCCCTTTGCCGAAATTCATCAAAATTGGCCATCGATGGTTGATTTTCGCCGATCGCTAATTATCGAGAGAGAAAGAGATCTTCAGAGATAGAGAGAGAAGTTTAGGGAGAAAGGGAAATAGAGATGGAAAAAGGGAGAAATCTAGACAGAGAGATACAATTTCTTTTAAAACTAAAAGTACATGGATATACTTATGAGAAAATTCAATGTTTCAACCTATTCCACATGTTTCTTTACGAAATAGAAAACATAGCCATTTGGTTCCTCAGTATCGGATTGTTCTTAGGAGACTTTCAACCGTCCCACGGACCGAGGTAGTGTATCGATCTTTTTGTCATTCTTCGGTGGAGTATCGCAATGGGTATGCGAGGTATAAAAGTTTCCTTAGTACTCAATTTCTCCGCGATGAACATCCAGAGTATTATTTTGTAACAGTGGCCCTCAGAAGTATGCATTTGGTGGACGTTAGAGTTTTTTTTAACCCAAAGCAGCCACTGCATTCATTTTCTGTGTAGTTGTGGTACACTGTAAATTAGTTGCGAGAACAGTGGTTATGTGGCAAAAGTACCCCACTACTTAACTATTTTGTTTTTTAGCTAGTATGCCATATTGGTAGATTCACCCCCGCTGCACCATTACAGTGGAAGCTTACAGCCTGGCTGTGCATCTACAACCAGCGATCACATAGGTTAGTTACCCACGAGCACATAGTCTCAAGGGTTATGCAAAATTCCTATGAAACGGAGAGGATTCCATTCGCAACCGTGTGAAAAGGGGGTTCATGGAAAGTTGTTACACAGAACACTGAAATGGAGAACATTCCACAAACCAGCTTTGTGTCCACCTTTTTTGTCACCAATTGAGGTACGGGAAATACCTCAGCCCCTAAAAAAACACCGGGGCTGATATCCACTCACAAGGGATGGCATAATGGTGGATAAGATTAAACTCTTTAGTACTTCCTAAAACAGGGAAAATACTGAAAACATCCAAAGAAGGATTTTGGGCCCATTCAACATTCAATTACAAAGGCCAACATGACACATATGTTGGAATCAAAGGAATTGAGACGAATTCATAATCTGTTGCCTTTATTCGCCGATAAGAGAGAATGAAAACCAGATTTTTTTGGGAGTAATGATGGGGAGGTGGCCAATAACTTTGGCACTCAGGAAACAAAAGAATTTGCCCATTGATTTTATCATATGAGATGAAACATAATAGAGCAAATAACAATCAACCAAGTAGAGCTGAATGCGAGCGGCTCAAGGGTTCCAAAAAGGATATCAATCCATCATGATAAGAATTTGGGGAAGACATTGCGATGAATTGAATGAAGAACAACAGTTAGAGTACATAGTTTTGACTTGGGTGGAAGCATATTCAATTGGTCTCATCTTGCCAGGGAAAATGACAAAGACCACCTTAATCCCACTTCATCGATAGTAAGCAAAGAGGTAGTAGATTAGATCAGAAAAGGATTCAGGTAATGTTCTTCATTGTGCGCATAGCAAAAGATAATTTGGATGTTTTGGATTATTGGAAGTCAAATGAATTGGTTCGTGGATGTATCTTTCCTACCAATTCTATTCGCATGACAACTGAAAGGACAAGTTTGTAAGGAGTCATGGCTGTACTTCAAGAAGGGTTGGAAGGGTACAAACAAGGAGATGCGAGGTTACAGACAGGCAGCAAGGCAGCCCAGTGAAAAGACTGTACGTGTTCACAAAAAGAATGGTTAACAAGTTTTTGATTGCCATGCGTGCGCGGGACCAAGGTGGGGGTGCAACTTATAGAAGGACAATACAAGAAAGGCTCGCTGTTGTGATGGGGAGGACAATGATAGAAGGAAGACAATAGATGTTAGGAGGCCAATGAAGTCCTCAATCATGAAGTTGGTGATAATCAATGTTAACGGAATTGTGTTGGTGTTGTGTCCAGTCCCTGGCCTCTCACATCTAGTATGCCCTCTTGTCTCACCCCACATGCTCACACACACACACACACACGTACATGGAATGAAATGACGTAGCTCCCGCTACGTCAGCCAAAGCATGGCACCCCAATCCAGCCCCTCAGTTGATGGTCCGCCGAGGCACCCTCACACATCAAGGACCCATCAAAATGCCTTTCCGGAGGCGTAGACGTCTTTAAACATAGTGGCGGTGCCCCCTACGCCTTTGGGGTGCATTTTTTATGATTTAATCATCAAGTTTGGCGATGGGAATCGATGTGGTTTCAAACCTGTCCACGGACCTGCCATCGGAATTTTGTCTAAATCCCCGAGTAGCAAACTATACTACTGAGTTTCGGACTCCAGGCCAGGACTTTGGCTATCCTTCAGTAACAACCTGTACTACTAACATTCGGCGGATCATTCACCGCATCGACTCGGCGGTCCTCTGGGGCAAAAACACCAGATATATGTAAAGCATTTTCAACAAGTTTAGGAAATATATCTGATTTTAGGTTTGTTGATTTTTTAGTGAATGATGAAGAAACAGAAGGTTTTGAAAATTTAAAAGATATTGATAAAAAAATAGAATTCTTTAAAACAGCAAAATTGAAAGGAAAAGACGTTATTAAAGAATGTGAAATTTTCTTCGTTGATGATTCAGTTGAAAAAATTGATTTTGTTCCGGTGGATGTTTCACTGGCTGTCGAACCGCGGCCGACTTTCCGAGCCGCGGCGCACACCCCAACTTTGGAAGCCCGTATCTACCTCGTTACTTGTCCGATTTCAGTGAAACAACTTGCACCAAATTCAACAGCTCGTCAAACCTCAGGAACTTAATGCAATCTGGATTTGGAATACTCCTCAGGCATCTAGACTAAATTTCGAGGATTTTCCCCTCTAGCAACTTGTCGAAGCCCCCCATCGCAGCCTCGGGCATGCTAATGGGCAAAGAGACGACAGTCCTCTCTCAAGTCTGGCGCAGTTTCTGGCACCTCTCTTACCAGGCAGTCACCAAGCTCTCTTGGAGGACTCCCAGGAATGACCTATTGATCTCCAATTTCTTCTCATGAGTATTGTGCTAGGATGTGGAAGAGGCTAGACCTCGTACACTTTGATTGCCTTGGTCTGCCTCATGTTGCTTGCGTGTGGGTTTTTTGGGGAAGCTACATATCTCATGGGTGCTGATCCTTATGGGGCCACTGTGTGGGCCTTTGGTCATACACCAGTGAGTAGCCACTTTTGGTTAATGCCGAAAGGTCAGGCTTGACCCTCGGGTGGTGGCACAACCTCGCTCAGCTTGATGCTCAATGCGAGCTGTGCACTTACCGGCTCTTACACGCTCACTCCCCTTCGTAACACTTGTCTTTGTTGTTTCGAAGCGAACTTTCACATCTATTGCGTGTGTTTCCCGTGGGGTTCTCCCCACTCTCTCGCCCTCCACACACGATGCACTAGAAAATCCCATGGAAACTACTAGTATCAGGGTAGTGAGGGCCTACCTCATTGCCTGCATTCCTTGGACCTTCGATTGGCTCATTCTTATCACACCATGTGCTTGTCACACCCAGTGGGGCTTCCACCCAGTGGTCTCTGCCACCTCGCTGGTCAATGTCGTTGTGACGGTGACTGCTCTCCTCTTGCAGCCTTCTCTTGTTGGTCTCCGTCTAGCTTTTGCCACAAGGGACCTACTCACGTTGGTTATGGAGTGCGGAATGTGGACCTGCCTCATCCTGACGTCATTTTGACAAGAGGCCTGTACCCTCTGGTGCCACAGTGAGCACTATAGCCTTGTCTGTTGCACAATTTGCGGACTATGCCACACCCACCTTCTGTCTTCACATCTTGGATGCATTAGAGCCGCCACAATCGCATTCTGGCTTCTTGTCCCGCACAGAACCTGTCGCAATAGCTGCTGCAGCTGCGGCAGCCGTCGTGAGTTGTCACCCGATAGTGAGGCAGACATCGCAAAAGCACACGGCCACTGCAGCCACACCCTGCCCCTTTGAACTATGTGGACTCTTTTACATCCAACAGAGTATGTGCGATCCTACATGTCTTGTGCATCATGCATGTTCGGCTGCCACTGCAGTCCCTATACTACGTACCTTGGATTCATTGCCTCCTAACAAGCCTCTCCTGACGAGCTCGACTCACCACGCACGGCTGGGAGGGAGGCGGCACGTGAAGCAAGCCTCCGAGGGAAGGACTTGATGGTGTATGACACGCCATCACTGCAAGATGATCCTACTATCCAACGGTGGCAACGCATGTTGTCCTCAGACTACTGGCATGCTGACACTACCTACTGGAAAGAGTCAGAGGATCATGAGATGGATCAACAAGTATACACGGCTGACAACCTGCCTTCCACGCTGTTACCACCGCCAGGTATACAACCCATTGGTGCAAACCCTCCTCCTGACTCTTCCCCTTCTCCTGGTCTTGCAGCTGCTACCAAGGCCGAGGCCTTGGTGACACGGGAGGTCCCAGGCTGTGTGCCAGATTGCCATCATACACCAACCACATCGGCTTGGCAGATGCTGTCCTTCACGCACTTGCCGGTGCAACGGCCACCTCCTCTGCAACCGCACGGGCCAGCAGGGATGCAACGTAAACTGTTGTGGAAAGAGCAATAGCGGCCTACTCTGAGACGGCGGCCTCTCTTAATCTCTTCGCCGCCGCCTTCGCCAAAATTTCTACTCAAGTGAGTGTGGCAACCTCAGCCGTGGGGACAGCCACCACCACTATAGTAGATACTACATCCAGTACTGTCAATTCCATCCATGCATCCACTACTATTGCAGTCCTCACTCCTACGTGTGCATTCCGCACTCTCATCCAGCATGCCACAACTGGTGCACTCATTGCATCTGCGGCAGCAGTAGTGGAAAGTGCTACCATCACTTGGCTTTTGTGCACGGTTGTTGTGATTTCTACCTGGGTTGTAGTGCTGGCATCCTCAGCCACAACAGTGGTGCCGCTGCTCTTTGCTCTTCTTACACACTGTTGGCTGGGAAGCTCCTCCACCTCTCACCCTCCCTTCACCACATTTGTTTTTTTCTATCCTCGTACACTACATTCTCATTCCTCCATTCTTCCTTAGTGCACACTACTCTCACCGGACTCTTGCTCATACTCTTGCACCATGCCTGCTTCAGAGGAAACCATTGCGGCCTTTCTGGCTGCACTTGGTAAAGCATAGACCGCACGTCATAGAGTGGAGGATGAAATCCAGAATGGACCGGATTCCCATAGCAAGTTGGCCACCATAGTGGCCAGCAATGTGATGAAAAGACTTTGTTCTATCCCAACGATCACTGAAGTGATTCTTGTTGATGGTGGGATGTCCTCCACAGGCTCCTCCAACCCTGCTGGTGCTGCAGTTGACTCCTCCACTCCATTCCTCTCTGCTACAAATCTTGCTTGCATACATCTTCCTTACCTGCAGAAGGACTTTGAAAGCTCTCCCACATAATTCACCTCCAAACTCACCGTCGGCTCTGTCCGCTTTGTACGCACCGGCTCTGACCAGCTGCTGTCTTTCCAGAGTGTTAGCATTGTCTGCTTTGTTGGCCATAGTAGATACCTGTTCCTCCCTAATGTTNCCATCGATTACTGAAGTGATTCTTGTTGATGGTGGGATGTCCTCCACAGTCTCCTCCAACCCTGCCGGTGCTGCAGTTGACTCCTCCACTCCATTCCTCTCTGCTACAACTCTTGCTTGCATACATCTTCCTTACCTGCAGAAGGACTTTGAAAGCTCTCCCACATAATTCACCTCCAAACTCACCGTCGGCTCTGTCCGCTTTGTACGCACCGGCTCTGACCAGCTGCTGTCTTTCCAGAGTGTTAGCATTGTCTGCTTTGTTGGCCATAGTAGATACCTGTTCCTCCCTAATATTCTTTACATGCCTGATCGCAAGGTTAGCCTCCTCTCTGTCACCACCCTTGATGACCAGCGCATGGACTTCACGTCCAACCATGACATGGATACCATTTCTTTTCACTCCTCTGGTCGTGTGGTTTTCTGTGGACTTTGCTATGATTGCCTGTTTCACACTCCCCCATCATTTTTGTCGTCATCTGTTGCCTCTGCCCTTGTCCATGTTCCTCCCACTCTCTCTCCTGAGCATGCTGTTGGATTTTACATAACAGAATCTTTAGGGATCTTCAGATGAGGTACTCTGATGGTTCAACTCTCTGGTACTATACNTCCAGAGTGTTAGCATTGTCTGCTTTGTTGGCCATAGTAGATACCTGTTCCTCCCTAATGTTGTTTACGTGCCTGATCGCAAGGTTAGCCTCCTCTCTGTCACCACCCTTGATGACCAGCGCATGGACTTCACGTCCAACCATGACATGGATACCATCTCTTTTCACTCCTCTGGTCGTGTGGTTTTCTGTGGACTTTGCTATGATTGCCTGTTTCACACTCCCCCATCATTTTTGTCGNTATGAACTGAAGGCACAGTTACACGACTCGTCTCACAAGCTTTCCAACGGTACCAAGCTTGTTCAAAATGGTTACACACAGACAAAGTAATAGGAAATACAAACCTACAGCTACTTATCTGTGTACACTAGCTAGGAGCAGAAAAGTACAAGTATTGGCACAGTCCGGTCTCCTTGTATCTTCACAGGATCTTCCGGACACCGCTCGATGATCTCCGATCATCGGCAGACCGAGGTTGGCGGATGCCCAGCGCCCTCGGTGCGATCCACGAACGAGGTCGTCCGGATCTGCGGTAGCTTCTTCATGACCATCGATCTGGCTTGGGTATTTGTCTCACGATGATGGACTGACCGCACCTCTCGTTTCAGCGATGGCGCTGATCAATCCAACTGCCCTCGCAGGATGCCTGACCACAGGATCCATCTTTAGAAAGAGGAATATCTTCCGCGTCTCCTTGTTCCTTGCCACGTCAGCAGCCTCGGAGTCGAGAGGAGCTCACGCTCGCACTCTCGCCTCGTCTGCCAGACCACACATCCTGTTGGTCCAAAACCTGCCCAAATATATGGCTTCCGGTAGGGTTATTCCATCAGCTCTCCCGAGCTCCAATAGGATGAGTAGAGAGAGTAGGGCTACAGATGGATGGATCAGTGGGACGCCTAAAGAGGCCTGCCCACAGCCATACCATACCCCGCCATGTAGGATAGACAGGAGGGTCGAGAGAGAGATGGGGATCTCTCTCTCGGCCCTCTTGTTTTTTCTTTTTGTTGATGTTGTGCCGAGCCCAGTAGATCATTGGATCGAGATAATCTGACGGCTGTCCTTTTTCCAACACATGCTGATCTCTTGCATTGCTGACTCTGTCACATCTACACGTCCGCCATTGCCTGACTCTTGCACCTGTAGCGTGCCGCTGGCCTTGATCCCACCACGTCTGCACCTCTATGTTTTGCTACTTGTATTGACTGTGCTCGTGGAAAAATGCATCTCTCTCCTTTCTCGACGACCGATACCACCACCTCTCATCCTCTTGGTCTCGTGCATGCTTATGTCATGGGTCCGTTGCCTCATGATTTTCTTGGTGGCCTTGGCTGGTACGTCCTTTGCTTGACTGATGACTTCTCCCGCTGCAATTGGATCTTTGCCCTGTGTCAGAATAGTGACATGATTGACATCCTCGAGGCTTGGCTTCCCCCAAGCTGAATGTGCATGCCTTCGTTCACTCTGGGTCTTCCGCTGTTACCAAGATGGTGAATTAGTTGGTCCTACCTCTTGCTTCCTTCAGTCTCGTGGTGTACGCATGGAATCATCTGCTCTCTACACGCTGAAGCAAAATGGCGTGTCTGAATGCTGGAACCGTACTCTAGCTGATGGTGTTCGCTCTATCCTCTCTGCCTCTGATCTGTTTTTTCTCTTCGCCTTTATGGCTATGTCCTACATGACGTGGGTGTGGAACCGTGTTCCCCACGAACCTCTCCCTTGTCATGTCACTCCTTTTGAGTGCTGGACTGGTCATCGGGCTGATTTTTTACTTGCACAAGTCTGGGACTTGGTTGCCACTGTCTGGCTTCCTTCTGATCACCGTGACGGAAAACTGTCCTCTTATGGACACCTCTGTGTGTTCCTTGGTGTTTCCCCTTTTTCCAAAGCCTAGCACTTCTGGGACCTTTGCGCTATCGTGTCATTGAGTCACGTGATCCTCTCTTCTTTGAACACCTTTTTGAAAGTGACCTCCCTCGGTCTCCTCCCTCCTCTGCGCCCTTATGTTACACCACCCTCTCAGTTTGGAGGAGGTTCTCGGCCCCCTCCTCCTAGTGGGCCTGCTGCTGTCCCCTCGGTGCGTGACACAGAGCTCGGTTTCTCCCCTCCTTCTGTCACGGGCACCCTTGACACCTCTCAACGTGGCTCCCCTCCTGTGCCCTCCTCGTCCTCTCCTATGTCTACCATGAGTGGTCTTCCTCATGTGTCCTCTATTGTACCAGCTGATCCGATCCACTTCTCTTCTGCTGCCTCTGTGTCGCCTGCCACTTCCTCATCCACCATTGTGTCCCATCGTATGTCTCCTTACGTCCGTGGTGGCTGGCTTCATGCTGTAGCCTCTCAGCCCTGTACCTATTCTTCCCACTCTCGTCCCTCTATCCCTCCAGGGCCCACTCCTGTTATCCCTGACATGGACCCTGGGGGAGAGCTCCAAATCTTGGTCTCTAATGAGCCCAGCCTGCGAGCCCTTAGACTCGCCTCCAGTGCTTTCCCCGTTGCTGCATCCATGGTCCACCCCAGTACTGCTCTTGGATATTCTCTTATCAAAAAAGATTTATGTTTGGTGCTTTGATGCCTCTGTTGCAGATTGTATTGCCTCGTGCTTTGCTGCTGCCTGTCTCTCTCCTCTCCCACCTGAACCAGTGACAGTGCAGGAGACACGTAGTGCTTCAGACTCCACATTATGGGAGTAGGCCATGCAAGTAGAGCTTGTTGTCCTTACTGACCATGTCGTCTGCGAATTGGTGGATCTTCCTCCAGGGCGGAAGGTAGTGGCAGCCAAGTGGGTGTACCGGTGCAAGTTGAAGCTAGATAACACTCTTGAGCAAGACAAGGATCGATCACGGCCAAAGGTTTCTCCCAAGTCCCAGGCATTGACTTTGACGAGTTTTTTTTNGTTGGAGCAGATGGATGTCAACAATGTCTTCATGCACAGAAAACTTGATGACAAAGCCTACATGGTCCAACCCCCTAGGTTGGACCACATACCTGACTCCACACCCTATTGGTCACAAATGCGACCAACAGGGTGTGGAGCCTTCACAAAGCACTTGGCTCAAGCAATCTCCACGTTGCTCAAACTAGGAGATTACCGCCTTGAGAAGGGTGAGTTCCGGAGGAGCACTGTCGACCCTGCTTTGTTCCTGAGTACACCCTCTACCCCTCTTACTGCTATACTTGTCTATGTGGATGATCTTTTGATTTCCTCTTCCAGTAGTGCAGCCCTTCAATCTGCAAAAACCATGTTGAATTCAACCTATAAGATGAAGGATCTCGGTCTAGCTAATTTACTTTTGGACACTAGAGCTAGAGCATAACCGTTCGCGGCGTACACTACATGTCCACAAGGCTTTGTATGTCCGCAACCTGGGGGAGCGCTTTTTACCCCTTCTGACAATGGATCCGTTGGCCTCCACCCCTATGACCCAAGTGGGCCAGGCACTGCTGAAGTCCCCATTTGTGTCAAAACTTGGAGAGAGAGTTGATCTGACTGACAAACTAAGAGTCATTGTTTCCCTGATGTACCTTGCCATCACTACTCGTGCTGATGCTTCCTCTGCTGTGAACTTTCTCTGCCAGCTCTCTCAGTGTCCTAGAGATTGTCATCTTGAGGCTACACTCTACGTGGTGCGCTATGCACTCTCCAACAGCACGTCCATGACTATACTTCAGATCATGGACGGCTTCACAGTCAGTAATTGGGCACATGACACTGATGTACGGACTAGAACAGGATATGTTCTCTTGATTGGTGGAACTGCTGTGTCGTGGAAGAGCGGAAAGTAAGGGTGTGTAGCCCAAAGAACAGCAAATGCTGAGTATGTGGCTCTTAGTGCAGGTACATGTGAAGCTATTTGGCTCTGTCACTTGCTACAGTAGCTGCGCGTCTCCATTGGTTGCATCACCCTATACAGCAAAAACTAGAGCACAGAAGTAGTTACTCAGAATGATGGCATGCACCACTCTCGCACCAAGCATACTAACGTGGAGCATCATTTTGTTCATGAGTACATCACTGGTGGCATTGTTCGGGTCGCTTGGGTGGACACACGGTCACAGAGAGTTAACTTCATCACCAACACACTCAACAAGAACGTCTTCAAGTGTACTGTTCACGCTGTCGGTGTTGCGTGTCCCCATGACCCTCGGTGACGTGTGCTTGTTATCTGCCTGTCTTTTTTTCACCACAACGCTTATGCATCCTTGTATCTGACATCTCATTTGTGTATGTGGTCTAACTGACTGCGGGTCATGGGGGAGTGTTGGTGTTTTGTCTAGTTCCTGGCCTCTCACATCTAGTATGCCCTCTTGTCTCACCCGACATACTCACACACACATTTACAGAAGATTAAGTGATCATGGCTGCGCTTGGGGAGTCCTCACTCAAGACTGGCGCGGTTGCTGGCACCAGTCTCACCAGTCAGTCATCAAGCTCTCCAGGGGGACTCCTTGGAATGACCTGTTGATCTCCTATTTCTTCTTATGGCTATTGTTCTA
>SZWC01026005.1:17889-33505 GCA_023375785.1 Penium margaritaceum
GGGGGATGATCCCCTCTGAAGCGCAAACGGTGCTACAGAGTGAGAGGGGAAAATGACCCCCCTCCTCCCTTGCCTCTTGAGTGCCGATGGCAGCAGAGAGGGAGAGGGAGTAATGAAAACCCCCTCCCTCACCTCTCTAGTGCCAAAGGCACCAGAGAGGGAGAGGGGGGTGGTTACCCCCCCTCCCTCGCCTCTGGAGAGCCGATGGCGCCAGAGAGGAAATGAGGGCGGCAGACGGAAGTCAAAGGGAAGAAGGGCTCTCTCGACCCTCCTCCAATGGGAAAGGGAAGCTTCCAGGATGTTTACCTTCCCCCACATAGGCGCACGTGCCAAAGTGGTGGAGAGGGATGCGCATCCACATCCACGGTCTCAGTACACTGCGATTGTTATACTTTCAATTTTCTGCTACTGAGACATGCGTGAGTGGTGCAGCTAGAAGACACGGGGATGAGGTCTGACACATTGCAAAATCTATGCCGAACACTTTTCTTTTTCTGGGCCTCAGTGCTGGCCGGTGGAAATGGAGATAACTTCTTCTCTTGAACCTAGTTCTGACCGCCATAAAAGGCGGCATGGATCTCAATCTGAGATCTACAGGATTTTGCAATTTCCTCATTCATCAACCTGAAATAAATTCCTACTCATTGGAAAAGGGGAAGATCGATAGCTTTTCCAAGAAACCATCGGGTGACGCTTGGGAGATTCCAAGCATAAAGAGAGAAAAAGGTGCTTTACGTGTCAAAACTATGCTTTTTTTTCTTCATGAACCTCAAGTGGAGGAATGTCTTGTCAACTGTTTCAAAAATCTTTTGAAAGAATGACAAATTTTGTGGTTGAACCCAAGCGTGTGGTCAAGTTGACCATGGATTTAGTCTCGAAAAGCTATAGGCTTTAGTGGAGCTGTACAAAAGTTTCTTTTTTGTGCCGAAGCACAAAAAGGGAAAAACAGACGGTTTTCTACGTCACAACAAAAAAAAAGCAACCTTAAGGTTTGGGGTATCTCCTGTGGAAACCCTGAAGGGGTGACCATTAAAAATCCATAACCTGGCTCAACGCGGGTCGATGTTTGTGTCACCTGAAACATGAGGTCAGCACGTATGAGTAAGTGCCGAAGCGCACCCTCTTTTCAAGGTATGCAACTGATACCATTGTACTTCAGACATGCAAAACTGGGTGCATGATCACAACAATTCTATGTCATTTGATGAAACTGACAGTATTAGTTATGTTTTGGATAGAAGACAGTGACACAATTTGACCAATCAAGTGGTCTGGTGGGTGCATGGTGTTTTCTGCAACAGTCGCACGTCCCTTTGCACTACAATTTTCAAAGGCAAACGTGAGCATTTGACGACTAAGCCCATGTCATGACTATGTCATAAGATGCTAGAGAGACATGGTGTGTCAGCACTCTGACTTTAATCCTAGAGAGCTGACATCATGGTACCTGTACACTGTGTGTACTCGATGTATCAGTATCTTTCAAGGTTTCTGTGCATCATTATTCATGGCCAATGCGAGTATTGGTCTGTGATTGAATGTGTCAAGGATGATATCCTTGAATGGTGAACCCATTGACACCATACCACTCGGCGAGTGATGGAGAAAATTCGCGGTATCCGATTGGTGCCAATGATGAAAGGGTACAGGAGTGTACCGACGACCATGGCCAAAACATAAGGATGATCTTCAATGGGGATTATGAACACTTCCAAGTGATGCAGGGGATCTTCTATGGGTCCTTAAAGATTTGAGATACCGTAGTGTGGTGGTTGAAGAAAACAGAAGTCACCTCCTGATGTGTGACAAAGATCGACCAAATGTCGAACACGAGTAAAATCTGAAGGCAACACCTTCAGTCTGTAATCACTTGAAGAGTAAATATATCATGAATATTGACAGGCAGAAGTGTTTGAACTGATGTTGGTGGCATGAGTTCATCCGCCATTATGTGAAGATTTGACATTAGTAAAAAACAGGCAATACCCTTTTACCACTCTTGCAGTTCTAGGGTACTACCACGATCTTATAGTTGTCCACAAACCAACTACGACATTTTTGGGATCACGTCATGGTCTAATTTTCTTTTCCAAAGCTTATGACCGTGGAGAAAACCTACAAGCAGGTTGAATTATGCTAATGGTGTGTTTGCACCCATATGCGGGTGGTCCGACTGACCACATAGCGGGTCATTATCAACATTGCAATAAAGTATTGACTAGTTTTCATAACCAAATGTTGATGTGAAATGACTCCTCAAGATGGGCCTTGAGAAAAGACATTTGTTTTGAGAAATTCCCAGAATTGAGGACATCTTTACATGGCACACCATTTGTGTACGTCACGCTCTTCAAACATTATGCAGTTGGATTCCGATGATGCCAAAGGTATGGTGTAGCACTTTCTATGTGATTTTTATGTGCAAAATGAATTCAATAACTGACTTGTTGGAACAAAACTGATCCATGACAGAATTCATCAAGGAAACTTCCCTAGGTACCACCAAGTTCCTCAAAATGGCACAAGGGATGTCGAAAAATGTGAGTTTTTATCCACGGATGAAAATCACATTTGACTACAGTATTGTTAAACCACGCTTTTTGACCCGGATGGACATGGTGAAGGGATTGAAATCCCTTGGCTTTGGGGATGGTTCAATTCATGTATGTTGCCGAATGCAAGTACAAAACATTTTTGGATGTTGCTGTGGTACTATCCACAACAGTGGTTGTTTGTCAGATGGCGTGGATGAGGGCGATACCCTCTACAAGTGCTTTGGGTAAGGAATTTGGAAAATACTCTGTTGAGTGGAGGTATCAAATGTACACAACAGAATACATTGAAGCAACACAAATTGTTGTTACTTGACCAGTAGACATCATGATACGAAACATCGTTAACAGGATGTTTACGATGTTGAAACCAAGGCATGCGCCCATGTCTTGGTCACTGTAAGATTGGAATGCGACATAGTTTAAAGCGTGCGAGGCATGCGCAGGAGACTTGTTTACTGAATATTGGTGCACCAACTACGGCATGAAAATAATGACTTCAAAACACGGGTCATCACAGGCGTTCTGAGATTTGAATCAGGCTGACAACGCACAATAATGTTTCAGATGAAAATGGCATCACCATAAGACGAAACAGGTTTTTTTTGTGGGTGTATGGAATTTGCTACAAAAGTAGAACAATCATTGACTTTGAGCTCATACGCTCGATGAAAACGTGATCGTTTGACGACTGAATATGCAAAACATCTATATCATGGCCACGATATGACACAACAAACACAATTTTATTCTATGTAATCACCCTAGTTTTCTTGTGGATACATGAGATCAAGAGGCTTGCACACGGTGCACGCTTGGAATATTCTATCAAATGTTCCCAAAAGGTACGAAATCCCTCAAAGACTCGACGTTTTTTAATCATGCACCTAGATTCATCTACAACCATT
This sequence comes from Penium margaritaceum, assembly GCA_023375785.1. Lineage (NCBI taxonomy): Eukaryota > Viridiplantae > Streptophyta > Zygnematophyceae > Desmidiales > Peniaceae > Penium > Penium margaritaceum. The sequence goes on from SZWC01026005.1 coordinate 21,350, forward strand.
GGATATCCTGAACAGAGTCTAAGGCTGCACACGGTTCCTATCCGCGGATAATCAGAAGGATCCGGATCCGTGCGACGGGTCCTACACCTGGATCCGGATCCGGGATAACGGATCCTTGGATTCACGGATCCTTGTATTCACGGATCCTGGATCCGGATCTTGGGAGTCATGTAAAACGGATCCTTACATTCACGGATCCTGGATCTGGATCTTGGAAGTCATGTACAACGTGTTGTGCTTCTAAACAGCGTGGCAGTACAACGACGATGTCCATCGACGGATGCCTTTGCCCAAACCATATCCGGCCATCCATGGTGCTGATGAGATTATGGGGCTACAGGCGGTTGGTCAGTCGACATATAAGAAGATATGAGACCAATGAACTGTCAAGTCGCCATCTCCACACTGGCAACTTGACAGGTTTCACGCGGTTGGTACGCATGATGCATGTGCCAGCCACGCAGACGTGTCGCGAAATAGTTTGCCGGTCCAAAATATGCCGCGCATGTTCAGTTGTTCGATTTCGAATGTGCAAATGAGTGTGATACGCAGATGACTTGAGCCGGACGTCTAGTCAGGATTTTTTACCCCAACCCCCCTCCCTCTGCCGTAGGATCCGGGTGAGGATCCGTAGATACAAGCCGGATCCACAATCTTGGATCCGGAACCGCGAATCCGGATCTGGATCCGGATTCACGGGTAGGGTACCGCGGAGCCCAGGATCCGTGTGCAGCCTTAACAGAGTCCCTCATGGCCATTGCAAGCTTCTGGCCGTGGTTGTTTCTGTTAAGCACAACATTACTTCTTGGATTAAAAACTCATTGGCAAGCCCATGAGCATCTCATCAGTCGATCAATAATGAATGTAAAATGTGATACCCGAAAGGTACCAACGACAAAAAGATGCATGAGTTTGTACCAAAAACCACAACAAGAAGGTCACACAAAGGAATAACTCCAAACGGGCCTGTGAATGCCTCAATGATGAGCAAGTGCTCCTCACATTGTCTGTGATGAATTGACACACCATATTGTGGTGTAAAAGACAACACATGATGCTCTTAGCATACAACTTGATCGACCAAGTGTTGAACACAACGGAAACCCGAATGTGATACCTTCAGTCTGTATTCTTTCAACAAGTAGATGTTTCAAGGACATTGATAGACATGAGTGCTTCTATTTATGTTGGTAAGATGAGATTTTCCTTCTCATCATAAAAATAAGTCACTTGAGTGAGGCTTGCAGGCTCTTATTCATCGCCAGATTACTACATTGTTATGAAAACTTCATGGTCTCCCATGAGCCAATTACAGCATACTCAGGATCACACATGGTCCAAGGGTCAGGCACAATGCTTTTTACTGTTGAGATGACTCCCAAGCGGATAGTTGTAAGCCAGCTGTACATCGGCACCTCCATCCTTTGGTCTGACTAACCACGTTTAATGTTGGGATCAATCAAGAATGACAAGTGTGTTGTATCCTGGTGTTGACGTTAAAGGACGTGCTTTATAGGAGCTTGATGAAAGAAAAAATATTCACCTAAATTTGATGGAGAGTTTAATGAATCTTTTGACTCGATAAAACTTTTTTACAATACACTTGTGATGTGTGACGTGCTCTGACAAAGTTGTGCAGGTGGATTCCCATCATGAAAAACTCACGACGTGTCACCGTTCATGTTACATCTATCCATAAACATGGCCCACAATTGATAACTTCGTACAAAAACAATCTGCAATATAGATCATATACAAAACTTCTCTATGTGCCTTCAAGTTCTTGGATATGGCAAGATGGTTTTCGACTAAGGAACCATGTCATTGACATATGGATACCTCAATTGGCATGACAACAAAATAATATCTCATTCAGTGTCTTGTCCGAAACAACAAGTTCCTGCCGTTTCTGGTTTCACACCCCGGTGCGTTACGTGGCTGCTTCCATCAACAAGGCCGTCCAGAAGCTGCAACCATGCTCAAGGAGTTTAGCCACAGCCATCATCGTGTGAACTTTCTTGATGAGGGTGTGATTCCAACATTCAGCGACGCTGTTTTACCAGCATGAATACAGGACAACACCCTTCGCAGGGACGAAGGCAATGGTGTCGCCAAAGAAATCTTCGACACAATACATGCGGAAGGGGAGCAACTTACACTCACTCTGGCGTTGGGCCGCCTTGTACCAGGCCCCGATGGCACTCTTTCATAGAGCCAGTGCACCTATGTATATCACGAGTATTCATCAACGATATCAAGAACATAAGTTGCATGCTTATGTGGACGTATCCTTGAAAGAGCTCAAGCAGGGCTATCGCACATGGGGCAGAGGGAGAAAAGGGAGGCGGTGCATGTTACGGATGGCACACAGAAAGCAGTCGCCATTACACGAGGCACAAAAGCAAGGATCGATGAGGCCTTCGGCAGGAAAATGAGGGAGGAGTGCGCTAACTTCTGAGGTGGGGAGGTGAGAGAGGAAAAGGTGGAGTGTATCAAAGTGTGCTGTATGGGAAAGCATGGCGAGTGCATAGGCTGCACGAGCAGACACCTAGTGTGGGCCAAGGTCCTAGTAGAGACTCTTGTCCGAGGGGTGACAGCCACAAAGAAGGACACGAACGGTAACACGCTCAGTTATCTTCACCAAACTAATGGCCTCTATTATGGTGGAGAGGCCGGAGGCATACATCGTAAGCACAGAGAGGAGAGAAAATGACAGGTTGGGGAAGATAGAGGAGAAATCGAGGGGATGGGAAGTGGAGGGAAGAAACACAGACTCAACTACTCAAACGGGAAGAGGGTTTCATCACCGGTGAAGAGGTTGGTGATGATAGAGCAAGGATCAAGCAATGCAAACAAAAAAAGGTGAGGAAACATGTGTTCAGTGGCTGCACTGTCAACGGACCATGCTGTTGATGAAACAGACATTGAGCCTGTGAGAAGACGGTTGACTTGAGTCCACAAAGAAATTACTGGTTGGAGATGGGACGTGGACGCAGAGACAAGCACATGTGTCGGGAAAGAGAAGGACATTGGAGAAGGTGTGGGGGAAGGAACCACGAGGGATGATGGAAGAGAGCTGGGGAAGGTGATGGGTGACCTCCTTTCATGTTGTAGAAAAGGAACATAGCAGTATTGCAAATGGCACCATGGAAAGTACAGGAAACTGCAAGAACTATGCGACAACCATCAGCCCCACGAGCAGCTGTACTCAAAAGGTGCTGGAGACTGGACGACCATCGGCACCATTGGGAATACTGCTGACAGGGAAGTCACAAAAACCTACAATAGAATCACCCGTGGCACAATGTTACTGTCAGCGGTGCCATGATAACAGCACCAGGACTTCCAACAGGAGCACTATTGACAACGCTAGCGGCAGCTCCAGCAGCATCACTGAAAGCACAAAAAACAGCACTACCAGTGGCACTGAAAGGCACGCTATTGTCAACACTGCCGACAGATCAACCAGTACCACCAAAGCAAGCACCACCATTTGTGGTATCACTGGTGCAACCGGAGACTGTACTAATGGTGCCAACGCCAAAACCACTGGTGGCATCCGATGGGGCAATCCCAACAGCAGACACAACAATATCACCAATAGTACGGGCAGCAACACAAGCAATGGCCCCAGGAGTGGTGCGAAAAGCAAAACTGCCAGTACTATTGCCGGTAGCATTGCCAACAACATCAACATTAACATCAAAACCAGAAACAGAGTCCAATACAGTCAAGGGATCAGACTGTAAGCCTGTCACAAGGGAAGATGATCATTTAGGCAATGAAGATGCTTATGGGGGATGGAGGACAGCAGAAGGCTGAGATGAAGAGGTTAAGGAATCATGGAGGTAGGCATCAAGAAAGACAGGTTAACTCACACTATCGGAGAGCATCCCAGCAGGCTGATGCTCGGTTAGGGTGCTACAAAAGATGACAATCAGTACCCCATTTGTGAGGGGAGGAGGCGTTGCGGCAAGTGGGAAACTGTCAATATTTGCAGCAGGGATTCCAGGAAACTGCCCAGAAATGAGAACATGCCTACATGCAATGCACTCTGCATGGTCATGAACGGCAGGATGAGAGGAAGAGGTGAATTGGTGGCTGTGGAGGCCGCAGTTCCAGTACACAAGTAGGTGAGGGGGATGGCCATAGACAGCACGGAAAGTGAGGGCATGGACAACTGGGAGAGGAAGGAGACCAAACTAAGGCACAACAGCTGTAGCATGAGGATTGAAAGAAGGTCATGTTGTACGTAATCTTCTAAAGGATGAATACCGTTTAGGAGCACGCACCAACCGGCACCAGAGGGGGAAAGGGGGGGTGAGTAAGCCGCAGTGAGCTCAACTGCCAAGGGATAGGAACTGATGATTCCAGCAAATTCAGGCTCAAAGTGTGAAACAACCTTGCAAGTAAAGGTCTTGTCGTCAACGTACCACCCAGTCTGAAGGATTTTGCCAGAAATGCGCTCAGCACAAGCGAGGAATACACTCAGAGTCTCATCCAGAAGGTGGCGAAGGACATGGAACTTTGTGAGGAGAGGACCGGCAATCATGGGGGTGCCAATGGCGTAGTATGTGAGGAGAGTCATCCACGTCTTGTGGGGATAAACGGGGGCATCCTCTGTTTCAGAAAACATCATCAGCTGTTACAAGTGGAGATTGGGAACGGCAGACAGAGGTAGTGGAAGGTGAGGACGGTCCAATCAGGTGCAGCAGGCATGAAGCACAAGAGATCAAAGTGATCCCAAAGGCCATTGAGAACAGTCCACGGTGTGAAGCTGATTTCCCAGTCTGCAGTTGGTGTATTGACATGGTAGACGTGGATGGGCAGAGGGACAGCGATGAAAGCACCGAGGGGAAGAACCACAGGCGGTTGGTGGACATTGAGGTGAATGACGAGGGACGTCATCTTGGCCAGCTGGGTCTGCGTTTGAGCAAGGGTTGCAGTGAGGAACACAAGGCCGAGAGAGGGAGGAGCTCCGGTTGCCGCTCTGGTCGCGGTGCAACTAGCAGCGCAAGCTGCGATATGAGCGGCACCGGTGATGTCGCTGCCAACGGCGCCATCAAAAGCATCGTGGTCGACACCATGAGTGGATCCACCAACGGCGTCCCAATCGCACCACTGTGAACACCACTGACAGACCGACCAGCATCATTTCAAACAACATCACCAGCGGCCTCAAGAAGAGCACCGTCAATGACGTCATTGACAAGACCGCTGGCAGCACACCCAATGACACCACCAGCAGCACTGCCAACAGATGCATCAGTGGTTACAGAATTAGCAGCGGCAGCTGAAACTTGGAGACCATTGCTAACAACACCCACAGGGATACCAAGGGAGGCACCGCCAGAAACATTTCCATCAGCACAACTGGCGCCACTATAGACAGTAGCTGTAGTGGTGTCCCTGATGGCACGCCAGGCAGTGCTGTGAGGTGCACTGCTGGATGCACCCTTAAGACTGCCACCCAGGAATACATACAAGGGGACAAAAGAATATTTTAAATATCCAAGTCCAATGTCATGAATGGCGGCTCTACGTGACGACGATGACGACGATGTAGTCATCACACTACTGGAGGCCAGGAGGAAGAAGAAGGATGCAGGGTAAGACATGAGGGACTGCTGAGGCAAAGAGCACAATCAAAACAGCAGACGAGAGGCAAGATGCAGGTGATGGCCATGTGAATTATTTATTTTTGTATCCATAATGAAAAAGAAAAGAAAGATTTGATAGAAACCAGAGGAGAGAGGGTCAATGATCAACAATTGACAGGCAGCGGATGACCAAAGAACAAATGAGGACAGAAAGGGATGCATGATCAACAGGGAATCGACAAGTGGAGGGAAAGTTAAACGGTGGGAATGGCTGTGGAGGATGATGACACACAGAGATATATATATATATATATAGAGAGAGAGAGAGAGAGAGCAAATGAGGTTGAGAGAGTGAGAGACAGGTAGGCGAGACAAAACACAAGGAAAATGGGCAAAAGGCACAGAGACGGTGCACACAAGGCAAAGGGACGGAAAACACAGGGCGCAGGGACAAATGCACAAAAGGTGCGAAGATGACCAGCCAAGGAGAACCACTGACCGAAGATAGCCAAGCCAAGATCAATTGACCTCACGACCAGCTGACCGACTGATTGACAGAAGAATGACAACAGACCGACCGACTGGACGACTGAAGACCGACGACCAACCAACCAAGGACCAACAAATGGGAGCTACTGACCGAGTGACAAGATACCACCCGAAGAAAGACAAGAGAGTGAGAGCTAACCGACCATCCGTTTTTTTAGGCGAACGACCACCCAACGGATATAGCAAGAAAAGGAGGGTTGATGACTGACAACCAATGGATTAAGAAAGAAGAGACAGGAAGAGTAATAGACGGCTAAGAGAATTAGAGAAAGGAGAAAAAAAACCAACCACACCGTGGGATAGAAAATTAGATGGAAAGAATGGCGAGGGGAGGTGAATGAACCCCCAAGAAAGACAAGGAGGAAGAAAAAAAGTGAGGGAGGAGAGTACGGGATAAGAAGAAGAGAAACCAATGGGAAAAAAGTAACACCATGATGGTGAGGCTACAGCTGTGGTCATAGTACCCTCCAGAAGCATAGCCTGGCCAAGAAAAGCCGGTGAGCCTACCCAGACCAGGGTGCTATTTGCAGTCAAGCCGGTCACCCTAGCCACAAAATGGGACCAAAAGAAGTTGGCGGCGGTATGGGGGGAGAGGCAGCAGGGAGGGGATGTGAAAGGAAGGAGAAAGAAGAGGGGAGGTCAGCAAGGGTCTCTACATAACACTCCTGGTGGACAAGAAGAGACCGCTCAATCTGTTACCAGGGTTCACTGTGTTCCAGAAACACAAGTCAGTGCACTACAAAGACTGATGGATATGAGAGTGCCAGAAAGTGACAAAAATAGGTTGCTCGATTAAAAAAATCATCTGGCATGAAATTTTCATAGAGGATGTTTCATAGGTTCCAACGCACTTTACGGAACTCGATACGGAGTCCGTTTGAGTGAGATATGGATTTCCAAAGTTTGGAGATCATGGGTCGGGTTCAAGTGACGACCTGAGCACTTTGAGCTCAAAAGGCGGCAGGATTATTGGCCAGGACGGCTGAGAGCGGCCTTCAAGGAGGAAAGGCAGCTGGAGGACCTCCAAGAGACTTCAAGGAAGGTGCAGACCACGATTGTTGGTCATCCAAGTGGTGTGAGACATAATTCTCTTGTGTGACAAGGTGACTGCCGCTCATCCCGCTAGGCTAGGAGAGTGTGCTAGAGGGTAGACTTTGACAGAGTGTATCTCAGTGCTCCCTAGGCCAAATGAGGCACATAAGGGCTTGTTAGAAAGCTGTGACAATTTTCTTTCTACTCAAGAGTCGATTCAGACATTGGCATTCTCTGCAGACCTACATTAGCTTCCGTAATTTCTGTCTGTGCAACCTGCAACTCCCTCTCACAAACAGTTGGTCCTGCCTAGGCGGCTCTTAGTGAGCCTCATCACCTCCCTGAGGGCTGCCAAGTTTCCATCAAAGACATGAAAGGACAAGTTCATAACCAAGGGAAAGAAACAAAAACTACCAAATGGCCTACGGACCACAACTTCCTCAGGCTCAGGAAACACATGCTCATGAAATAGATCCCCATCCCCTGCTGTGGCCTCTTCCGCAGCTTCATGGAATCCCCTTCACGGAATCCCCCTCCCAAATGACCATCCTTGCAGACTTCTCTTGTGCAGTCAACGAGCTACTCATTCCCCTTGAGGCAGACCCAAGACTGCAGGACCCATGTCAAACCCATGTTCCACATTTTTTCTGGCCCAAGGTCCACTTTGCCACTGTTACTGGCATCATGCAGTAACATGTTAAGGCTCATGCACACCTGATGCCCATCCCACTCATGGAATGCAGCTTCAATCGAAGCCTTGAATGGCCACTTTAAGGCTACATCAGCCGGCTGTGCCTTGAATGTGCAACTAGCCGGTTTAAAAAGCAAGCCAATGTACGGGTATTGGTTCTTTAAGAAATCACGGAAGTCATTTGACGTGTGTGGGTGCCATGTGTTGAGCGAAAGAATAATCGTTTTCTTGCCAAAACTCTTCCCTTGACTTGTAAACTCATGCTTGTAGCATGGGTGCACAACATTCATGATTCACTCATGTGTCGTGTTTGCCGTAGCCCTATGGTTTGCCCTATGGCTAAAGACAAAGTGATGGCCTTCAACTGCATGACAAGAATCACTGTTTTCCAGATGGAACCTCTGATTCTTTCCTTCATACATAAGCTGAAGTGGAACTATGTCCCCCGCCATGGTTGATGCAACACAAGACGTTGTATGACACTCTTCATCAAGCACAGCCACTAAAATCTATTTTGCCCCAACCAGTGCGTACATCTTACCTCCTGCACGCAAGATCAACGGCTGTTGTAAGGGTGGAACAAGCAAAAACAGAACAGAAAGCATAAAAGACATGACAGAAGGAAAAACTAGGGAAGCTTCCATGCCTGTGTGGTCCCCGTCAACAAATGACGGGTCCATTTGGCTGACCACCATACAAACAGACACCCACTTGAGCATGGAAAGCACAGACTCCTCCCACTTTTCCGGCAGCTTCTGGCCGTCGGTTGTACCAAAGTGGTATGAACAGCACATGTCTTTGTGGATGAAGGTGCCAATTCATGCATGGGATAATCTCATGCTCCCTCCATTCTTGGTCAGTGATTACGGATGATGCCTCTCATTCATGGAGGTGAGGACCCCATGCACGCTTTCAGGGTAAGTGACAGTTCCGGCATCCCTCATTTTAGTGAGTGTAAACATCATGACAGCTTCTACACTCGGATTTCGATTCAAGAAGGTTGTCTGACTGCAACACACAAGCGTTTTTTTGCTGTTATTCCTTGAGTATTCAATTATCTTTTGTATGTAAAGAAGCACTGAACTCGGATAGCGACTCTACAGACTTCTCTTTGTCCCACCCACGTACCGTGGACGGATTCAACTGATCATAGACAGAGTGGCCACCTTCTCTATGGATCCTCAGAAGGTGAGCAGTTCCCGGCCAGTTCACGTACTGAGCACGTACACCTGCAGGTTGGTCTTAACTTGGTTTTGGCACTTGGGGAAGACTGGACTTCAATGTCTCAGTCACAAACTGAGGGATCGGTGGTGCCTCCACCACCACAAGGACAAGGCAAGGGTCCTTAGGAGGGTGCTTCTAGGCAGTTTTCCCTGGATTTGGGTGGGCCACCTTGTGCAACTTGAAGTGGCGATGTCCTTCAGCAGCAGCTTCCTCTGGAGTGAGGTGCTTCAGTCTAAAATGAAAGAGATATTGATTGTATTCTGAGGTCAATACCAAAGGTGGGAAAGCATAGAAATTTTTTAGGCAAATGCATCCCTGCTGGAATTGTCATGGATTTGTAGGGGCGAGCTTGGCGGCCAGTTGATACAAGGCCAAGCACAGAAGTGTTCTGCGCTTGTTAGCAAAGGTGTGCTAAGCTTGCAACTCTGCAAACGAGCTAAGTGCAGCAGGAGAAGCACACCTAGTGCCATGGATTGCTTGCGGTCCGAGGCACTAGGTGCTTCATTCGCTGTGCATCCAAAGGCCGTCTTCACTGTGCAACTTCAAAAGCTCCAACTGCAATGTTTGCTGAAGCCAATCGAGCCCATCAAAGGACTTGAGCATGCCTGGACTTGATTGATGGGCAAAACTGAACATGTCCTTTTGCCCGCTTCTATTCTAAACGAACACTCGTATGACTAGGTTGTGCCCAAAACTTGGCTACTAAAGGAAAAAACATTGGGTTGAAAAACCTGGAAAGAAATCCATCAGGTAGGGCAATTTAAAGGGCCCAATGGTGGCCTGGATTTCCACCCAATAGTTATGGAGTAGTGGGGTCCAGAATTTCAATGCTCGACACATCTCATGACAGCCAGCCATGCAGGAAATTGAAAAACCAAGTTCAAAACACACCAAAAGGAAAAAGAAATGATATTACAATGACTGCAGTAGCCTCTCCAACCACCGAAGATGCCATGAGTCTTTGGAAGCTTCATCAGGTGTTTTCTAGCCCCAAATGCCAGTCTCCACCAAGGAGGGCCAGCTTTGGATGTGTATGGCATGGATGTTCCATGCATGGGCTATTCAAGGTGGTGTACGGCGTGCAAGTCCCCTAACAGGACCACCATGGTCCTGTATGGTTGATTCAAATAGGAATATGCTAGATTGTGAGCACCTCTCTTCCATCTCACCAAAAAAAACCAGCAAGCGGAATTTGAGCGACAACAAACTGCTCCAAGTTTTGAGAAACAACATGACTTTGGTGCCAATGTTGTGATTGAAAGATCGAAAGGTAGACTTTATAATTACAAAAGATGAATCTGATTGAGCAATCATTGCCGTTATCCTCCAGGAAGCAGCGGTGGAGAACAACCAGTCGCATATATAGAGCACAAATTGCAGTGACCGGAGCTGGACACCGGATATGGACACATGAAACTGGACAGGAATTTGGAGTGCATTCTAAGACAACGACAATGTTGAAAATTAACATAAGGATGTTTCCATTTGATAGGGCCACAATGCAACTCGTAACACCTGGCGGCCCTATGAAAAACTTTGAGATGCTGATCACATCATTGGCAGCTAATTGTGCTGCCACCATCCATCATTGTGTAACACATTAGAAAGTCATGAATAGAAGGGAAGGGAGAGAGATGTTATCATATTGATAAAAACAGGTCTCTAAACTCCGTCAGTGGGATTTTTTTTCCTCATGACTGTGATACTCTGCATATTGGCATCCAGATTTCTGCCCCAGACAGAATGTAAGCATCTTGGCAACCTATCCCGACTAGCAACGTTCTGTTCTTGATCTTTCAAACATCTTCAACCAATCTCTACAAAATGCTTTAAAAAAGTGATGCAACAACATCGATACATCAGTACCATTTTTCCAACATCTTGAAAAATACATTCATGAAGATTCGCCTTGAACATTCTTTCCTGATCTGGAATACTCCTGATTTCCCAGAGAATATCATTGTTTCTATTGTTGACCACAAACCCNAAAGGAGCCAAGTGACTGCTATTGTAGCTGCTACAATGGCAGCGGCTGTGGTGGAGATGACTTTAGTGGCGCAGTCCAGAAAGGACGAGGGAGTTTCTGCAGTGGAAGAAAACACCTGAAGCTGTGGAGGTGCAGATGGAGGCAACAACAGCTACTGTGGCTGTGGCTGTGGTACTGGCGGAAGATGAGACAGTTGCTGTGGGTGCGGCTAGCTGTATGGAAATGCTAGCAGCTGCACTGTCTATTGGGCCTAGGGCTGCTTCTGCTGCCTCTGTGCATGCCTGAGTAGCAAGCCCAGAAGCGGTTGTAGCAGGCATGTGTGACGCACGTGAAATAGCGGCATGTACCGCTGTTGGCCAAGTTGAAAGAGTGATAAGATGGGCAACATAGATCAATGAAGTTACAGAGAGGAGCAGAGTGGAGTTGAGAAAAGGGCTAAGGGGGTACCAAGAGAGCTTGTAGAGATTGTTGTTTTTGTGGGTGGTCGAGAGCCTAACTCACCTGCCTGGTGTCCCTGTTGCTGCTGCGGCCCCTGCAGCTGCCACTGCACTGAGATAGGTTGTAGAGAGAAGGATCTGCCTTCTGTTGGTGCTAGTCAGATAACGCATCTGTCAAGGGCATGAGAGAGCTAGTTGCCCGCCTGCTGCTATTTCTGCTTCTGATGTGCAGGTGACGCTAATGTGGCAAGTGAGAGAGAGTCGAACCTGCCCGTATTCTGCTGCTGCTTTAGCTGTTGCAGCTGCTGTTGTTGCTTCTGCTGCACTAAAACAGGATGTGTAGGGTGGAACCTGCCTTCTAATGGAGCTGTACATATGATGTTGCTGTGGCAGGAGGCAGAGAGACAAACCTGCCTTCCTGCTTCTGTCGCAGCTGCTATTGCAGCAGCAGCTGCTGCTGATGTGTCCAAAACACTGATCTGGCAAGCCAAAGAGAGATGAACCTGCCCGCCCATTTTTTCTGCAGCTTTTTTTGCAACTTTTGTTGCTGCTGCTGCTGCTACTGCTGCTGCTTCTGCTGCTTCTCCTGCTGTGGCCGCTTCTGCTGCTGCTGCTTCTGCTACTTCTGCTGCTTCA
>SZWC01026006.1:5775-18222 GCA_023375785.1 Penium margaritaceum
GGGGGGTTGGAGGGCTGGCTGGAGTCAACTTTGCCAACGTCGAAAGTGAAACTCGAGTGCTCCTGTGGGCTCGAACCTTGGCAGGAGCAGCGGGGGTCTCTCGGCCGTCGTCGATGGCCACCGTTGCCGAAGGTTTTTGCTGCCTTCACGGAGGAAAGTTCCCACAGCGTCACGAAGGTTTGGAGCATGACGCAGCGTGAGCGCAATCCAGGCCATACGTCCGCGGTGCGACTTGCATAAGAACTCACCTTGGGCAGGCGGCACGGATGTTCAAAAGCTCAAAAGCGAAGGTACCCACTGTAAAGATAAAAGAACATTTCGAACATGGGTCTCGAACTTTTCTTTTCTCCCACTGGTCGTAGCAGACTGAAGTGGGGGAGCTACCTCAGCAATATGGCACCCCTGGGAGCTGAACCCGACCCCCCCTTGTGAATGGCAAGATGAGACTAGGTAGATGTCGGGTTTTTCCCACCAAAATGTAAATTCAGACAAAAGGCGTAGCTGGAAGCTATTTGGTGACCTTGTCTCAGTCGATGACCTCAACAACTAAACTTTGTGATTAAAAAAGCAAGCATAAATGTCAAGCACCTGTTCCATAAAACATTCTTGACTCATAAAATGGCCAAAAATTACCATCCATGTAATCTTCTTGCAAATCCCTTCAAATTCACAATCAACCACGACACGAACGCCTCACTGTCACGTCCATGGCTTATACAAGTCCTTCGACTCCATGCATGTGAATTTCTATCTTTGAATTCCTGGACCTATAGGTGAAAACCTCCAAAGATATACTTTGTTGGCAGAGTACATTTTGGCCAATTGCCTCTACCTCCTCTGTTCCCTTCCAATGGGTTGACAAGTTTGACCACCTCCTTTTTTTTTCTCTTCAAATGTATAGTGAATCATATTGATATTTCAACACTTCTCATGTTACACCGAGCAGAACTTGAATGGTTCACATGTACACGGTGCAAAGCAACTGTTGATTGAAGGAGTTAGGAAACTTGGACAATTACTAATCAGTAAAAGTGTGTTGGTTTTTGTGCACCTCTCATTGTAATCTCTTGTGTCCTCCCGACTTATGTATATCAACGCGCAGATGATTGATGGTGAGACATGACGTTGTCGGAGCGTCATCCAGTGGCGCAGACACACGTTGAGGGCTGTATGCATCTCGCTAGAGCCTCTTTCTTCATGTGCGGGATGTGCCTAGCTCCATTGTTGGGCCTCCACAGCAGTCACGCCACTGGCGGTCGCTCCCTCCATAGACATTGCCTGCGCGCGTCGCCAGGTGTGACTGAACGGTTGCACTCGCTGCTCATGTTTTGCTTAGAGTCTGAGTTTCATGGTTTTATGACATTGTTGTGGTCATGGTCATTCTAGCACAGAGGTTACCTTGGTTTGGGCAGTCATAACTCTTTATTGCCATTTTTCTTCATGATTATGACTGCACGAATGCGTTTACAACGTTGGTATTTAGGTATGGTCCGATTTTTATGAAAAAGGATGACGCTCGGGTTCGGGCCTGCCTGACCTCGCTCACTGAGAAAACTCAACCTACCAAGAAAATAGCAGAATTTCCTGATTGGTCGGTAGCCTGAGTAATAAGCTGCATAGAGCTGACCTAGGCCTAGGTTTGTGAGGGATCTCTGAGTTGTTCTCATTCTCTGTTGCTAATCCATTCATTCTCAAGTCTATGTGCCTTTCTGGCGCTAACTCCTCTACGTTCAGTTTTCTTCTCACATGGCTGAAAACAGCTAGTGGGAGCAGCAGTGCAAAGAAACAAGCGTGGGGCCATGACTACTGCAACCATGCTACAGCCCCAACAAGCCGTTGTAGGACATGTTCCAGCATGGTATTAGAGCTAGAGCAGAAAATGTAAGCTGCAACGTGGCATACGTGTCCTAGGCAACGGACGGTCCTAGAAACGTGCTTGTGCAGGGGAAACTCTTCCAGATTTTCTTGGCAGAGATAACACACCTGGTGGCATCGTCAAAACGCTCCCGATGCGGAGGAAATGCTACCAAAATATTTTGAACAACACTGACCCTACGACGATGGTAGTGTTGCCAGACTCACGGCCGGCAAATTGAAAGGCGGCGCTGTGACGGCACCAACGCATGCGACCACTGCGCCACAGACAAGGGAAGTCACCCTGTCTCCCCCACCTTTTCCCTCCTTGCTTGTGCTATAGTAGCTACAACAACACCAGTATGATTGCACCTACATTACAAGCAATGTGGTGGTAGTAGCCATAGTAGCAATCGTAGGAGCAGATACAACACACCTATAGTAGTAGACGTAGACGTAGACGTAGCGCAGCTGTAGCTGAAGCAACAACTGCAGTGGAGTTATAGCCACAATAGTCACAACAACATTTTTTACAGCCACTGCAACTTCCGGAGTCGCGTCCACAGCAACCGCAGCCACAGTCACATGTGTAGTAGTTGTAGCTGCCATGGTAACAGCGAATATAGCAATCATATCATACCTACAGCCATGGCAACGGCAGCACCACAGTTGGTGCGAAAGCAACTGTAGCAACCGTAGCAGCATCAGCAGCACAATAGCCGGCACAAAAACCGTAGTAGCAGTAGCTGGAGCATCAATCGCAACAGTAGCTACAATATCTGTCGGAATAGTAGCAACAGTAGAGACTTCCACAAAAGCAAGAGAAACAATAGCAGTAACATAGTAGCAGTCCTAGCAGCCGTGGCAACCACTGTAGTGACCTACTGTTGACATCACCAACAGCGACCCACTGCTGACGTCAGCACAAGCGACTTGCTGCTCATGTCAGCCATCATTGAACGACATCACTGGTGGTATCACTATTGACTTTAACAAAAAATAAACTCTCATCGGGGCCGTGGTTGAAAGCCATAGTGGGGAGGGGTCCCCTTTTTCTACAGTAGCTATAGCAGCTACAACAACAACAACAGCCTCCATAATAAAAGCAACCATTGTAGCAAAGGCAACACTTGCAGACGTAGTAGCAGATGCAATAGCAAAAGTAGTGGCCACTGTAGTAGTAGCAGCAGCCACCGCTCCCGCTGCTGCAGCTTTAGTAGCAGCACCAGAATCCACAACAATAGCAGCAACACCAATAGCTATGGCAGTAGCAGCAGCAGCAAGAACCCGCAAGCTTCGCCGTCGGCCCCAATCGCATCAGCCAGGTTCCACCAGACTACCTGACCGTCATTCGTTGAAAGGTTGAAGCGCTGATGCAATAGCTTGTAGCACTATAGCCACCGACACACTAGAGCTACGCGAGTGCCCCGTCACCTTTTCTTCCTTCCGGGTACGCTAGTCCTGCTGTCTATGCGGCCACACACTATTTGGGACAACAACAGACCTAGTGCTAGCGGCACACTGTGGCTTCAGTTCTCGGCCCCACTCTAGGTGACGGTGGCAGAGGTGGATCGAGGTAGATTTGGAGCTTCCCTATTTCACCCTCTTGAGCGGTAGGCCGAGGTTCCCAAAGTGTGCCCTCCTTCACCTCGTCAGAGGCGGACTGAGGTGGCTTCAAAGAGTCCATCATGCACCCTTTTGAGCGAAGGACTGATGTTCTTAAAGTTTACGTTGCTTGACCTCATGAGAGGTGGACCGAGGTGGATTTTGAGAATTCCTCCTTCAATATTTTTGTGGAAGGGGTTGGTCCTTGAAGAGAGAAGGTTTTGTTCAAAGGTGGAACACAAAAAACCTGAAAATAGGATGTGGTTAAAGGCCTTAGAATGCAAATAAGAATGTGAATCTCTTTGAAAAAAAGTTTTGCACGGCCAAATGGCAAACGGAAGGCCTCTATGTCATGGAATAAAGTAGAAAGTAATTTTATCAGCTAAAAAAATGACGTTCCAATCCGAGATGTAGGGGCCAAATTACATTTGTTTGTATGCTTTCCTAGGCAATGGGACTCGTTAGTCTTGAACTCGTCCGACCCTTGTCTTGGCCCTTCTTGAAAAACAAAAGGTTTTGGCTAGTAGGGTTCGCCACTTTGGTCACTAGCCTGCTGCGGCCGTCAGTCCTTGCTCGCGTCACCGCACCAGGCCCCTGCTCCCACCCTGCCTTGCTTTTGTGAGAACTCTCCCTTGGCCCCCAACACTACAGATGTCAAAGAGCACAAGATCGACTTGGAGTTGTGGAGATTTGGAGGACGTATGGGTTAGGGAGAGAGAGATATTAAAAATGGTGTGGAGAAGTTGGGAGGGATGAGCACGAGTGGAAGATTGTGGGGTCTCCATGGGTAGCGTGATGCGAGCACCTCCGTGAGGTGGGTTGCTCTTTGATGGTGGACCCCTCTATCCGTGGAAGCTAGCCACTCACACGGAGGAGAGAGGAAGAACAATGATGCCACAGGTTGGCTTGGCTCTGATACCAAATGTAACTCGCGCATTGACACTTAGCGTCGAAAGGTGTTGGAAAACTCAGAAAATTAATCGTTGTAGAACTTAATGACTTGACTCCCTCGTCGGAGTGGTCTTCCCTTGTCCGAGTCATCATTACTCGCCGCGTCTTTCGAAACTATGTCATTGCTTCACTTAGAAGTAATGAATCATTCTTCCTTTCTAGTCATTTTTGTTCTGTGTTTACAAAGAGCGGTAGATGTATCCATGAAGCGTTAAATATTATGCATTTGTCGACATGTTCATTTTGGGAAGAAGTTGCTGTTTTTTTCAAGAAGTGCGTGAGTTACTAGGTGTGGTCTTGGAACAGGTCAACCAACCTGGCTACATCGTGAAATGATTGAGCAAGGCTGTCTTGACCTTCATTTTCATGTTTTCCTTTTTAAAGAATGTGTTGTTTAAGAAAAACGGTGGCCAAATTGTGTGTCCGGCTTGGTATGTTACAGGAGTTACATGGCTGTCGTTAAGGCTGCACACGGATCCTATCCGCGAATCTTCAGATGGATCCGGACCCGGAGGTCGGATCCATAGCCTGGATCCGGATACGAGGGGACGGATCCTGGATCCGCGGATCCTCAGGATTCACGAATCCTTCAATACAGATTCACGGATCTTTGTGTGGCACACATTCTGACAACAATGTTCATGTTCTCACAACTCTTAACAGTGACATGACTTAAAAATTGTCCTTAGGTAAACAGCAACTATGGGTCTCAGCACACAAATGTCATCACGTGTCTTAACATGCAAATGGTCTGATGCAAGGGAATGACAAGACAAAGCTTTTCATGACAGGAACATTGTCCCTTAGGTAAACAGCAGCTATAGGTCTCAGCTCACAAATGTCATCCTATGTGCTGAGACAAAGTCTCAGCAACCAACTCGACCATCCCACCTCCCTCTAGGCCCTCTGCACTTCCTGCACCCTCTCCATCCTCCCCGTCCTCTTCGTCTTCCTCATCTCCCTCATCATCTAACTCGATCACCTCACCTTCAGCACTACGGCGACGTTCATTGACCAACTTCTCCTCTGCCTCTAACTCTGGGGCAACGTCACCATTGGGGGCCACCGGGAAACTGACAAGACTTGGATCATTGATCCAAGACTTGAGCAGCATCAGGTTCTTGATGGTCAGGTCAACCAAGGACTGCCGGAAATCTGTGATGATATGGCGTCCTAGAGAGAAGAGTCTCTCTGAAGGAGTACTCGTAGCTGGCAGAGCAAGCAGGTCTAGTGCTGCCAGGTGGAAAGTGGGGAAGGCCGTCTGGTTCTTCTTCAAGTAGGTCAGCACTCGGCAGTTCCGGCCCTTCTTCGGCTCCTTCGCCCAGCACTCCACCTCCAGCTCTAGGGATGAGGGTGCAACCTGCACTTGGGGTTCTTTGGGTTCTGCAAACATGTCTGCTCCTGCGTCCTCCAGTGCCGCCTCAAGGATGCTCGGTTCTTGCCGAAGTCTGCTGCTACGCCGTGGTTCTGTCTGGCCGCTTGCGGCCTCGGATCCCACTGCTGCACCGGACGCCGTTGCTGCACACAACTTGTACAAAAATGACAATAAGTCAAACTACTTTCACAAAATGAGCTTACTACAAAGGGACAGCTGAATCTACTTGCCTGTTCCTGCTGCTGTTGTGGAAGATGACGCAGCCGTTGAGCTGTTGCTTTCACCACGCCCACTTGCACGTGCTTGGGCACTTGCGGTAGCGGCGGCTGCAGCCACTACTGCAGCTGCAGCCTCAGCTGCCTCGCGTTCCTGCACCACACGGTCATGATAGGGCCTGAGCAGCTCCATGGCCTTGACGTGAAGCTCCGCAACACTGTTGATGCCAATTTTGGGATGAACCCGCTCGTAGAAGCGAAGCCTGAATCGCGGGTCCAGGCATGTCGCCAACACGTGGCGTTCAGTGCAGAGGCGGGCGTACTTCTCCAACTTGGCGATGCTGGCCGACAGCCCAGGCTTCAACTCCACCATTAACTGCTCCTTGCAGTCCAGACGCCCAGCAGCACCGCGACGCTTACTTTTATTCTCGGCTGCCAAGGCCTTCACCAGCCATGTCTGCATCTTCTCAAGCAGTGAGGCAAATAATGGGATCACGAGTGAGAGGGTGGGGTATGATGCACCCGAGATGTCGTCCGTGAAGCCCTTAAAGGGCTTCAGGATGACGGTAACCTGTACGATGAGCTCCCAGTCCTCAAAGCTGGGTTTCAGGTGCGCACCGTCCCTGCCATGCTCCTCCAGCCAGGTGTCAAGAACACTCTTCACAGCAATGACACGTTAAGCCATGTCCAATGCACTGTTCCACCTCGTCTCCGTGACGAGGTGGATGGACTTGTACTTGAGACCCGCGGCCTCAACAGCAGCCACAAGCGATTCCTCACGTGTCGGTGTGCGCGTCAAAAAGACAGCAATGGCCCGCACCTGTTGCAGAATGGTTGCTACACGCGACTGCTTCAACAGATCACCAACTGCCAGATTCATCACGTGGCCAAGACAATGGATGTGGCCAGACTTTACAAAAACATCGTTGTTCAGGACGAGGAAGTTGTCGACCAAGGAATCGTTTATGCTCTCATTATCCATGGTCAAGCAAAACATGCGGTCCCACAAACCCCACAGCTGCAGCCCAGCTCTGAGGAGTTGGAACAGGTTCTCCGCGGTTTCTCCCTTGTGGATGGCGGGGAAGGAGAGCGCGATGGCGCGCACGCTGTACGCCTCGTCAATCCAATGGGCAGTGACACCCATGTACTCAACGTTGTTCTCTGCTTTCCACCTGTCCGTTGTGAAAGAGATGGCGGACGTCACGGCTGCTAGCTGCGTCTTGATGCGTTCGCGGTACGCCCGGGCGGCGATGCGAATGGCCCGTGCGATGGTCATACGCCCTGGTACTGCTGCTGCCGGGTTAGCATGGGCAAAGGCCTTCACCAACCAGAAGCTTTCTATGGACAAGAACGAAAGGTTCTTGTCCACTGCGTGCTTCCACAGTAGACTGTGGAAGTACTTCTTGTTGAAAAGCACGCCAACGCCCGTCACGCCGCGTGCCAGCTGCGAGCTCTCTGGATTGTTTGGCGGTGCATCTTCTGCCTCTGCAACATCAACTCTTGCCTCCTCCAGCTTGACAGCGGCAACCATCGCCTTCAGCTCACGGTAGCGGTTGGCATGAATCAGGCGCATGTGTTTCCACATGGCGCCGGTAGAACCATTCTTGCAGCTCAGTGTCACCGGCTTGGTAGGATCCTTCGTGCAAATGAGGCACATGGCGCGGGCGGGTACACCGCCAAGCTTCTTGAAGGATCCCCATATGAAGGAATCCTTCCGCTTGTGCTTGTCACCGACGGCCTCGTCTTCCTTCGAGTCCTCATCTTCGTCGTCAGGTGTGGTTATCTCCTGCTCGGCTGCAGCTGCTTCAGTGGTGGCGTCGTCTTCAGCCATGACGACGGCGTGTGGGTGGAATCGGTGGCAAAACTGAGAACCGTGGAGCTTCACTGACGCCCACCTGCGGGTACTAGTCCCAACAGAGTGGCGGCGATGCAACGGTGCACCGCATTGCAGCTGAACACCGTGCAACGGTGCACCGTGTTGCTGATCGACTTGATTCGCTGATGTAGCAAATCAACGGTTGAACATACCTCGTCCAACACGTCCGCATGCCATGGATCCACAGCAGCACTGTCGATGAAAGTGGGGCGGTTCCTCATTGGTTCGAACAACACAGATGTCACAATGAACCAATCGTAGTGCACGGAGTGAGTCACTCCACTATGGCTGCCCCAAGAGGACGATTCGGACTGCGGGGCGCAAAAAAATTTGGCAGTTTGAAATGGATGTAACATGAACGAGTGCTGGGTCCTGAGCGGGACCTCTCGAATTCCCCATTCCCCCACTCCCCCCCTCCCCCCGTGGATCCGGCCTAGGATTTGTGGAACCCAACCGGATCCAGGAGGGTGGATCCGGATTCGAAGATCCGGATCCTGGATCCGGATTCACGGGTAGGTGCCACGGATCCTAGGATCNCCCCCCCCCCTCCCCCCCGCGGATCCGGCCTAGGATTCGTGGAACCCGACCGGATCCAGGAGGTTGGATCCGGATTCAAAAATCCGGATCCTAGATCCGGATTCACGGTAGGTGCCACGGATCCTAAGATCCGTGTGCAGCCTTAGCTGTCGTTGCTGACCAAGCTGACTGGCATGGTCAACGCTTTTCAGCAACAGACCATGATTGTCCAACGAACCACAATTTCAGACACAGTTGGGCCAGGGGGGAGGGGAGGGGTCCACCATCACTTGCATAGGATGAGAGGCCGACTAGGTATCTGTAGAGCACAACTATACAGTGTGTGAGTCCGAGAAAACAATTTCCACTCAAATGTCCCATGCAGGATGGCATGTAGCATATTGTGCGCACAATGGTTGTGCGCACAATTCCGAGTGACTCCTCTCAAATACGTATCAGGTAACCTTTGTCTTTTGCAATCATTATGTGGTTGGACGAATCCCTGTAATCATTGCAAAGACCGGCGGTCAATCAAGCGTAACAAGTGCCCTGTCTATTTTTACCCACTGCAATCAGCTCCAAACACTGTTTAATGTGTATTTCATTGATCTCTCCCTCTACATATCTCTTCTTACATCTTTCTCTCGTTCTCGAACTTTTGTGCTTGAACTCTATTTGACGTACCAACCGCGAACTCCTTGTTTTTGGTTTGTTCGACTACTTCTTGTCTTTCACTCCAATGCAATGTTACATAGCGAGTCGAGTACTATTTTTCCATCGACGTCCTCCTTTGCCAAGCCAAAGAACCATCGCCGCTGAACCAACGATGCAATGAGGGGTCAAATTTCTAAAACGAAAAATATAGAATGGACTCCGTCAAGCAACCGGCTACTTTAAGACAGTGGACAGTTGACTGGCAAAGACTGGCGATTGAAGAATAGGGGGCTATGGCTAGCAAAGACAGGCTGACAAGCCAGGAGCAACTAGCGGCAAGCTAAGCGTAGCAAAGTGAGTGAAGCTAGCTAAGCATAGCGAGCAAACCGAGGTAAGCTAAGTATAGCGGAGTGAGGGCAGCGATCTGAGTGCGCAGATCTAAGTGCTGGCAACTAAGAGTGAAGGACAAAGTGTGGTCAAAAGAACACAAGCAACACAAGAAATCTACTGCATGACCAGCATGAGTAAAGAAGCAACATCATGTAACGGTAGTAGACGCAACAAGTTCTCACCTATGAGTTGTGCCGCATGACCAGGACACTTGGATGAAAACAAAAAAGAAGCTACCACTGGGAGAAAGGGCTACAAACACAAAGCAATCAGTAGGAGCAGACCAAGGACTAAGAACCAGGCACTACGCCACTAAATTTGTGGCAGCGGCATCAATGAACGTGGTGGTGAACTCTCCTGTCCAGCCTCGGCCCTGACAGTTCCAGTGCATACGTAGCCATGTCGCCAAGTACGTCACCTCGTTCAACGTGCACATCCAGCCCCTCGCCCCTTCCACACAAGAGATTCAAACCCAGTCGTCAACTCGACATTTTTTGGTCGACCCAGTCACTCTAGGTAGTCTGTTTATAACAAAATACTGCCGAGTTTTAATGGTATTTGAGGGACATCCTATAGCATCATGTGTCATGAAGGTTGTATTGGCAAATGAAATCAAAGCAGAACCACTGCATGGCTGGTACTGCCTTTGGTTTCTCTTTTGTTGCATGTTTGTATGCTTGGCTTCATGGCTGCGTTGCTGCATGGCTGCTTTGCTGGATCGCTACCTCACGTGTTTGTTTGTTGTTTGGTGTGTTGTGTACCGAGCTAAATGATTGACGTTTGAATACATCCTCTTTGCTATACACAAAGGCGGTCTAATGTCCCTCCTCACTCATTAACCCTTGAAGCCCTTCGACATCGCTCGTAATGGAAACTATACATTTACCGTGACAGACTGGTGACGATTGGGGTTTGGGACATGCAGATCTGCACATTCCTAATACGCAAGGGGAAGCAACTCAGACGACTGGGATGGTCACCTTCATCCACCAAGTGAGGCAGGGTGTGTCACATCAACGTCGTGTTTTGCAACACCTACGAAATGAAATAAGTGCTCAACAAGTGTGGCTAGACAGGCTAGACCCACAGAGTACAGAGTGGCATCAGTTACAACAGCAGGATGCCTCAATAATTAAAAACTTTCCTCAACAAGAGTTGTTCATGAACCATCTACAAGAGGAGGAGCAAGAGAGTCAACCACAACAACTAAAAAAAAATAGCAGCAGCATCAATAGCAGCAGCAACAACAACAACATCCACTGCAGATGCAGCAACAACATCAGTAGCAACAACAGCAGCATCAGCATCAACAACAGCAGCAACATCAGCAGCAGCAGCAACAGCAACAACATCAGCATCAATAGCAAGAGCAACAGCAGTAACAGCAGAAGCAATGTGACATCCTCTTTCATACATGGTCTAGAATATTTCAAGAGTACGTGCAACAGCAACAGAAAAAGCAAGGACGTAGGAGTAGACGTTGTTGAAGGATTGGTGATGAGCAAGAGCAGCAACAGTAAGAAGAGCATCAACAACAATAGCAACAACATCAGAAACAAAAGATGCATGAAGAAAAGCAGCAGGCCGTAGATTAGACAGAGACGCTAGAGGAGGCTTTACAAGAGAGTAATGCGCACCTCATGAGTCAGCGCATCATTCAACTAAGTTCAAACCATTGCATAGTGCAGGATGCAAAGTATTTAAGATCCAAAAGTACAAAAACCCGAAAGTCTTACACGTCTCACTATTGGAGGTACAAGGTGTGGACGTACCAAATTGTTGCATTTGTTGGTGGTGGTGGTCGAAATTGGATACACACTTGGCATGCCCAACGATGCATGGTTTCGAAGCCTCAAGCCATGGTTGTGTGGCCCAATGATCACTGCCAAGAGACTCGAGGTATCGTTCGGTTCATTCAACCTCATTTGGCATCAACTCAAGCTTTGTGCAAATAGTCTTGTCTTGTTCGCTTACATGGACGCAATAGTTCTTGGGCAACGGCAGCCTCTGCCGTTGCAAGATCTCTCACTCATCAAGGCAATGTTGAACATTGCCCAGTCATCATTAGAACGCACAAGCGCGTTACGATGTTTTGAAATTCAAGCAAACACAAATGCACATGGCTACAACGAGGAGCAATATGGGTCAATGCTTGATCATCTACACAAAGAGGCTGTAGAGTTGTGGGCTAGAGACAAGTGAGTCACTCAGGATCTTTACAATGTGCTCATCATGCCATTTATGGTCAATCACCCCAAAATTACACACTGATAAACTAGTGTACAGTTTTAAAACATATGTGGAGGATGTTTCCTGGCAATGAGCTGCCATTACTAGGAATGCTTCCTAGACGTTACGTGTAAATCCTTGATACACAGAGATTTCAATGTACACTACCATGGAAGTATCATTGAACTTCCTTTGAGATTTATATCTTCAAAGTATTTTTAAACAAAAAAAAATCTGAATTATGAACAACCAATGGGTTTTAGATATGCTCTTGTCAAATGTGTGCCATTTTGTGCTGATACTCGTTTCGCATTATGCTTGTTCCATCTTACCGGACCTATTGATGTCCTCAGTTTTTTTAACGTTCATTTACGTACTTTCATCCAAGTTGGCAAAGTATTCCTATTGTGGCTAATTGGGTTTATAACCTACACTCGCCTCCAAGTGCACAGGGCAAAAATGCCCGCTACGAAAGAGCAAGGCGACTTCGCCCTCGAAGTCAAACCTCGCCGACTTCGAGGGCGACGTCGCTTGCTTCTGATATCAGCATCGCCGCCAATGTCAGAAGCGATGATACGCTCAATTCTGACCTGGAGCGTTTTCGCTATCGAACAAGTATCAAACCCCCTCATTACACCGGGGGTTTGGGCTCTAAAGATTCTCAGTTCACGATTGCGAACTCTCAAACCCCCTCTCGATAACCCCCCCAGATACACTAGTGCAGTTCGGTGGTGTCCATCAGATACACCCGCCGATACACTGCCCAGATACATTCTCCACTC
>SZWC01026009.1:2874-30767 GCA_023375785.1 Penium margaritaceum
CAGTGTGGAGGAGAGTCTTCAGTGTGGAGGAGAGTCTTCAGTGTTGAGGAGAGTCTTCAGTGTGGAGGAGAGTGCACAGTGTGGAGGAGAGTGCACAGTGTGGAGAGTTGACAATGTGGAGGTGCGCACACAAGCGGCAGTTGGACCCGCGCTGCTAGGTCATGCCTGGGCGTGGGGGTGGGCATGGGCCGGCGGGTGAGAATCTGAGGGCGCGTTTGGATTCGACCGAGTCGCTGTGGGAGAAGTCGACTCGGATCCACCGTCGCCACATCTGCTCATGACTCAGCTCGAAGTCGGACGTCATGACAGCTGTCGACGCTGTCCGCGGACGACGACTGAGGATCCGACCCGCTCGAAGTCGGAATTCCGAGCGGAACTTCACTCAGGAGTGCGAATCCTACTTCTCCTGCGCCATTCGGCCGCCCTGAGGCTGTTCGGTGGCACGAGAACGCGAGTGATGTCAGCGGTGTGAAGGAGGAGAGAGGGAGGAGGGGAGGGGGGTCGGGGGGAACACTCCTGACCGCGCGCCAGGTCAACGAGGCGACCAGCGTGACACTGGTGAGCGATTCCGTGGAGGTCTCGCCGCCCAACATATGGGGGGAGGGTAAGTGCGATAGGAGCCATCGATAGATGGCTTGTTTTCACGAGTCGGCTAAGGGGTCGGCAAAAGCGCCCGTGAAAAAAAATGTGAGTCAATTACTTCCCCTAGTCAGGCTTCGCAAAGGAATACATCTAGCAGAAACATGTCGAATATTGTCCTATCGATTACAGTCGTCAGTTAGGGGGAATTATTTTAACGGCTCGGTCACCATATACCCAAATAGTAGAAATATAAAACTGATTCGCCCGTAGTCGAGCGAGTAATAACCTAACTACCCATCAGCCGTCGCTACCGCCACGCCAGTAACAAAGAAAACAGACAAAAACGCATGGCGACACCACATGCCATGCGCTGACGATGCATGGTATGCGGCACCCTCCGCTAGTATCACAAACCCTTTCGTTGAATGGTTTGTGATACTAGCAGCGGGAGCTTTGTTTAGAGTTTGAGGGGAGTTCGAAACTCCCCATGCGTTGAAAGGGAACCTGCTCGGCCTCGCTACCGCAGGGCCCAGCAGGAGCCCGCGCAAAAAAAAACCCAAAACCTCGAATGAAACTCAAGGTATGGTTTGAATGCGGTTTGTGTGTTAAAATCATAGGTCTACATTTAAAAAACAAAAGAATGGAGTTTTCGCTCGATCGCGAGGAAGCGATGACCGCTTTTTTTTGTCATGCAAACCCCCTAGTTCGATGTAGGGTTTTATGTTTGGCGCGGGCTCCGCCTACGCCAAACATACAAAACCCTAAATCAAACTAAGGGATTTGCGTGACAAATTAAAAGAAAAAAAGCGGTCATCGCTCCCTCGCGATTCTCGCGTGGGAGCAATATCCGCATGCAGGATTTTTACATGCTCGCCCGTCGACGCATGGCGCGAGCGAGCATGATTTTTGACTAGGCTTTTGAGTATTTTTTTTCCCGCTACAAGGTGGATCAGAGTCACACTTTGCGTTTTGTGGGTATCTGAGCTATTTGGCCCATACTTTAATTGTCTTAGGTGCTGAGACTCGCAACTTAATCACAATACTAATGCAGGCACAAAACTTATTTGCAATCACTAGCCTAAATTTGCACGTCTTCTTGCTCGCCATTTTGAAATTTTCATTCAACCCTTGAATAGATACAGAACATCTTTCCTAGTCTACAATGTTTCCGTGTACGAATAACGGGTCTACATTGTACGAAGGAAACGTTTAGCACAAAAATCGTAACTCAATCTAGCTATATTTCGTATTAATTTGTTCTTTGTCAGAAATAAAAATCCATGCATCAATGTAAGTGATTAATCAAAGAATGAATAAAAAATTTTAAAATTAAAAATATTTTCATTTCATTAGGAATCAAGGGGAAGTCGAAGAAAAACACATTTTGTCAAATAATGGAAATTTATGTCATTAAACTCTAGACATTTCCAAATAAATTAGCCAACACATGCATTTTTGAATTCTAGAAATAATTATTTACTCAAATTTACAATAAAAAATAATGTATAGGAAACAAATTATGTCATAGTAAATAAAAACATGATTTCTAAAATGGAAAATTTGCATTATTCCCTATTTATTATGTAAGGTTTTGATCATAACATAAATATTTTTCAAGGATTTCATTCATCCGTGATCCATAACCAAGATGTTATTTCTATACATGATAAAAATTAATCCTTAAAAAATTCGTCAAAAAATATTTTTTACATTATTTCTCCATGTAAAAGTTTTCTTAAAATTTAACAAATATTTAAATTTCTCCTTGTTAAAAAAACCATTCAGGGAAAAAACTTACTTTTGACAATGAAAACAGTATAATTGTGCCAATCACTAGTCAATAAAAACGTTTTTGGAAAAAAATTAAAATCATCAATCATCCATAAAAGATAACCGTAATATTATATGTTATTCTTTTTTTGAGAAAATATTCAACATTAATTCTACATTAATGTTTCTATCAAAATTATTTGAAAATTTACATCAAATATGATTGCGCCACTTTCATTATCATAGTCTTGATTTTAATTTAATTGAAGGCATAGAAATATCCTCGTGGATTGTACATCATTTCGTATATTTCAATCATGGTTAAACATGAAACCTAAACGAAAAAAGCAATTCATTGTATTTACTAAATTTTAGATCATTTTGCTAATTAGTTTTTTTCTTTTGAAATTTATATTGAAATAAAAACATCATTGATTCCACCCCTACATTTGTAATGAAATAATAATGGCTAGTGAATCATAAATTAACATGACATAAACCTACATTAAGTAGTTCTATAAGTGAAAAAGTTTTCCTTTCTAGATGTAAGATTCTTCCATAGAAACAGTCTTGAGAAGTAAAAATATTCACTATTAGTTAAAGAGAAAAAAGATCTTTTTAAAATGGTGAACAAAAAGACCTTGTGGATATTGAGGCAACTTATTCGAAATACGTTTAATGACGCAAACAATATTGTGAGTAAGTTACGAGTTGAATCACCTGAGAAAAATAAAATAATAAACCATAACTAACAAAGTTACTAACCCAATCTTATTTTTAGTGTCTAGGACCAAAGCTTTCTTAACAATACATGGAAATAGTTTCCAAAGTTCGACGACGAGAATGTATCTGACATAAAAGAACAAACATTTAAAAAAGAATGCAACGTAAAAGGTCCAAATGAGGCGTTCTTTAAACAAGTACGGGGAAGAAATGATGAACACAAATAAACATGAAAGAAACGGAAGTAAAGAACAAAAGGAGGGGAAAGGCATAAACAATTGTTTGAGGAGGAAATATTGCAATGTCTAGATTTCAGGTATGAAAAGCCTTTGAAATAAAACCGAACAAAGTCTTATAACTCTTTTGGTAAGGAAAAATGTTCAATATTAAGGATGATTCAAAATGTACTTGAAATGATCGGAAATTACATTAATGATGGAAACATACATATTTATGGGCTAAATATATTACATAAAAATGATACAACCATATTGTTTTGTGTTCTAATACATTCAAATATTAACATGCATGTAGGCTATAAAACATAGTTATTGTTCAGTTTAGTGGTTCTGTTCTAGCACATAAATACTATAAGTAACATGATTAATTTTTTTTTTTCAAAATTTCAAAGAATGTTTCAATAACTTAGAATAAAGACAACGTTTCCATACGAATGGAGGCCAATCGTACTTTGGGAAACTACAATCATTCCCCAATGAAACAAAATCAAATTGATATAGTTATTAGAGAAAAATAATGGAACTAGTTTTTGAAATGTATGGAAACTCTTAAAGTGCAATATACTCAATTGTTCTCACCAAAAGGAAATCCGACGCTCAAATATTTATTTAACTAATCATTTATGAATTAAAATGATGTGTGAATTCAATATCCTAAGTTTCATTCATATTTACTTACTCATGTTGAAGATCGTACGTCAAAGAAATTGTGTTGAATTCTATTCATGGCATAACCTATGTTGTACGTATTTGTCACTTAATAATTAATTCACATTTCATCACAGACTCCCTTAAAATTTTAATCAATGAGTATTTTTTATAGGGAAAAAATGAATAATATAGTC
Organism: Penium margaritaceum; assembly: GCA_023375785.1. Lineage (NCBI taxonomy): Eukaryota > Viridiplantae > Streptophyta > Zygnematophyceae > Desmidiales > Peniaceae > Penium > Penium margaritaceum. The sequence continues at coordinate 7,034 of SZWC01026009.1, forward strand.
TTAAATAAAAAAGTTTATTTTCTAGATTAAATTATATGACCAATAATGAAAAAATTAGTGATTATGATGACATAATTTCCATCATTTGATGAATGATGTTTCCATCACTTGAGATTTTTCTAATAGTTGGATTCATGTGACGTGAAAAGAAAAGATCCTTCATTCAAATTTAATTTCAACCATGTGACATATTTTCTTGAATTTTTGGGAGCCACCAGTGACGAAGTCATGGAGTCCTCTGATACTACAAGGCGGTCTTACTACTTTTCACGATCTCTGTTCCCAACAAGCAAACCATGTACTCTAACATGCCAAATCGGAACACTTGGATTGAATGTGTAATTGCAAAAGAATATTAAGTGTTGGGGTTTTGAAGCTTGTAGTGACAAAGTCACCGTGTGCTCTGATGTAGTTAAGGGGTCTTGCTGTTGCCCAGGATCTCTGTGCCCAACAAGCAAACCTAATACTCAAATGTGCAGAAGTGAAAGACTTGAATTGGAAATTGTAGTTGAAAAAGGCTATCAAATACAAGCATAGTGCAAGGAAACATTGGCGAAACATAGCTCAACTCAATGCTCTAACAAAACCTGCCCCATCTAAGGGCACAACACCTTGCTTGACCGTCAAGTCTGTCGTTGCAAGGGTCTATGCACAGTCACCGTACTTTCAGGTGAAATGGCCATCAGGTTGTCAGCGTAGCCTCCTCTCCATGCTGGCACCCAGCGTTAGACTTACTGGGTCGTAAGAGGACTTCTGACCCTCCTAGCCAAGCTGGCAGATTGTTGATAGGCTTACTAGGTTGACAAAGGAGAACTCCAAGAGAATCCTTCTAGACTCAATCAGGACTTCATTGGTAGAGCTGAAGCAAGACACTAACTCAGGGCTTATTGCCTAGACACAACTCTTGGCTTACAGATGAGCAACAACCAGAAAGGCACCCATAGCAAGGCTGCTCTCAAGTTTTGGGAGTATTCTAGCCACCTCTTCAAGGTAGTCAAGCCTTCAGGGATTCAAGTGCGTCCACCAACCTAGGCTAGATAAAGGCTCCCAGACTGATATGTGTCTTCAAGTGAGAGAGCGTCTATAGAGTCTTGGTCTGAGTTGTTTTATGGCAAGAGAGGACTTTTGGTGCAAATGCTGCGTTGTTGTATTGAGTTGTTGTAGTTTTTGCTGGAGTAGTTGGAGGTAGTGGACTGACTTAGTCTAGTCTAATTTTATAGAAATATCTTGGCAAGTTGACCAAATGTCTTAGACCCAGAGGAAACTTCCTGCTTCAAGGTCGTAGCTTCCTGCTAAATGAATCTTCCCAGTCCAAGGCATGTAGCTTCCTCCTCAAGGAAGCTTCCTAAATGCTGGCAACTTGGCGGTTGTCCCAATTGCTGAGTCGTACATGTTGCTGTTCACCTAGGGTAGTCCCCGCTCTTAGCTCCGCATGTAGCTGCTCAGTCGTGGATGTTGATTTTTGTGAGCTTGTAGCGGTAAAGCCGCCGCGTCCTCTGATGTAACAAGGGGTTCCCATTCTGCCACAAGATCTTTATGCCCAGCAAGCATGCCTTGTACACTTGGTTGAGAAACTTGCGAAAGAAAGAATTGTGGAGTTAAATCTTGTTTTAAGTACTAGTATATAACAAGGAGGAACACCTATGTGAACATCTCACTAGTGCGTTCTGACAGCACTCCTGGCACTAAACTAAGGCGCAACGCCTAGGTAGACCGTCAATGCCATCAGAGCAAGGGTCTCGGCACAGCCACCGTCACAAAAATGAGAGGCCTTTAGGATGACAGGGAGGTCTTATTCCAGGCCGGTGGGCCTTGTTAGGCTTACAAGGGTCTTGGACGGATTGACCTCCTCCCAGGCTAGAAGAGCTTTTTAGGTTTACAAGGATCCTGGAGCGATCACCAGCATCGTCCTCCACCCAAGCTAGCATGCAAGTGCTTGGTTTACAAGGGTCTTTGGAGGAACTCCAACAACATCATTGTTGAAGGTGCTGTGGTGCTAAGGCATGGAGCCTTGCACGTGGTGTTGAAGAGATGATACTTGCAATGCTGGGATTCTGAGAAGTGGCAGGACCTTCGCCTTTTCTACTTGAGGTCCCGTCAAGTGGACAACCTGAACAAAAAGCTTCCTTCAGGTTATTGAGGTTGCTGCCACCTCTGCCCTACTCTAGAGAAGCTTCCATCCAGTGGAAGCGTCCTTCAATTATGGGCTCTTACCCGCACCAATGTTACCTTAGGGGGAAGCCTCCTCCTTAAAGAAGTTTTATTAGATCTTGCCATGCTGCCACATCGGGTCCTTTGATCAGGATCCACCTGAAGCTCACACTAGATTGACCCATGAGTATCCAAGGGCTTGAGCTTCCTACATGATAGATGTGGTACTGTGCTGTCCCCTTGTTCCGGCTACAGTCATTAGAAGCCCCTCATGACATGAGTGCCTTTGGAGCACTATGTAGTTCTATGTTGCAAGAATCATGCACTCTCATCATGCACATGCTTTTGCACAAAGCACCTTTCACACCCTTTAAGGCTGTTTTCTAGAGAAAATCTAAAACTTCACCGTCAAGATTCTCAGCCGAGCCACACCCAATAGATTCACGGAAAAATCTGGAGAATCCTCTCATAGTCATCAATTGGAGTGCCGTCTACGCCATGCTGAAGGATTTAATCAGCACAGTTATTGCTCACTCTAATAGTGCATGTAGTAGTTGATTCAGCTGCTGAGGAGTGCATGTGGTAGCTAATGCGATGCTGAGATTTGCATGCATTACCCGATGCAGATTGGTCCCTGCTGTTCAGTTAGGTGTAGCCCCACCCTTACTGGTCTGGTCCAAGTACCCAGTAGTGCATGCTTGCACTACGCTACTGCTGACCAAGCTTGGCCAGCAGGCATGCACAACCCTGTTGTACATGTAGCACTCAAAGATCCAGGCTCCTTTTCCCCTTTGGACCTGGATGCCTGAATTAAATCTGGCCAAATGTGCCATGTCAAAGTTGTCGCTCAGCGTAGTTATTGCTCGCTTTAATACCCCCCGCTCGATAGGTGCACTAATGAATGCGGAGTCTATCACATTTTTTTGAGTGAAGAAATGAGTGATCAGTGGGGGTTTTAATTGCGCGAAAAAAAGGTTTGCTATCAGAAGTGACTGACGGGTTGCTTTTGGGCGTTCTCGAGCTGGTGGGAATTTTTAGGGGGAAATGGGGCTCAAATCGGTCAAGCATTGCCTTGGAAATGCTTGTTCTCAACTCTTTTGGGTGTTTTCGGGGTCGTTGTCTTGTCGTAGAAAGTTTGGTGGAGCTAGAAAAATTATTTTTGATGAGGCTGGGTTCACTTGTCCACTCACCACTGAGGTTGCTTCAAGTAGAAGCAACCTCCCACAGCCCAAGCCACCGTGTCATTCATGCACGGTTTTGGTTGTGCAATGGAAGGCTTTGGAAGTCTCCACTAACGAGGCGCTTGCGAGGCAGGACTACCGCTGGGACCGCCTCCTTGGACCGCCAACCTACTACAGCCACCCCTGGCTTGTTTGTATAAAAGGTCGCTACCAGTCTTAGTTTTTTGGTGCTAAAGCCTTCTGCTCCCCCTATCGCTCAAGCCACGTGCTTCGACGACCGTCCTTAGCTACTTCTTCCACTTACTTTAGCAACGCTCAGCTGCTTAGGGTTGACTCAGTCATGGCTGAGGCAGCCATCCTACCTCCATATCCATTCTTGGTCACTTTTTGATTCTTCTAGACACTTTTTGGCGGCTTCAAAGTGAACTATTTCATCATTGCCATTGGAGCTGATTTAGTGGTGGTCACTAACAGTTTTGGTCAATGCTTTTCGATTTCGCCGGTCAAAGAACTGTTTGCCCCACCTTTTCGGCGAGTATCCGAGCTACCCTTCATAAGGACCTTCCCTTTTTTGGAATAAAAATGCACCCCTTCCACCTCTTTTTTTACACGCAACGCGCTGGCTGCATCAATTGGAGCTGGCCATGGGTCCTTCGGCAATGGCCTTAGCCTTGGCTTCTTGAGAGTGGCCCTCCGCCACGGTCCGTCGCTTGAGGGGAGGATATCTGACTTGCCGATTTGTTTTTTTCTCTCAACTACTTCTCTCAAGCGAAGGCCTCGCGCAAGACATTGCTCGCATATCAGGTCTTTTTTTTTGTTTGGCCATGTTTTTTAGGATCCCCCAATAACTGGCCGCGGCTCGGAGTTGTCGTCCATATTGGCCATAAAGTTTCGCTCACTTTCCGATTTGCCCATTGTTGACTACGGTTTGCCGACTACCGTACTGTTTGGCCATATTGAAGCTCGCACTGGTTCCTCCTTACAAATGTGGCCATGAAGACGACCGATGGAAAAAGGATCACGGAAGTCAGCAATGGTGACAAAAGGAGCCTCGTAACCACTCGGTGAGCTCCTAAAGCCATAGGTAATATTGCTTGGTACAAAAATAGACATGAAAGAGAAATATTAACCTTCTACCATGCTCCAAGAATTTGAAACGTAGAACCATAATGATAAGGAAATGAACAATAGTAAGGACTTACAAGAATATTACTCATAGAATATGTGATATATATATTGCAAAAAATTTACTCGCCCTTCACACGGTTAGAATTTTTGGTAAACTAACCTTCTTCATAAATAAATATATAAATGTTTTAGATAAACAGAGAATTTTTGCTTCTATATCATTTCATACATTTCCCTTAGTCTAATGTATCTTTTCACGAATTTTTGGCTTTCATCTAGAATCACATATAAATACATACCTTTTAAAGCACATAATCTTGCATTATAAATGCAGGTTCATTTCAATATACTGATTCAAAACGAAACAAAATTTATCAAAATGTTTTATGAATCAAATGTGGCGTGATACTTCAAACTAAAATCACATGGAGAAGCATAAGTAATGCGGAAAGTCATGATTGTGTAACATTTTCCATAATTAAATACTCATATAAGGATTTTCGTATTTATATTTCACATTTTATGTGGAAATTATTGTTGCTTAAATGCAATGATATAAGTTTAAAATTCAATCACGTGATTATATCACTTTATTATATAACATTTACCTTCAATAAATAAAACCTTATCATAACTTGCAAAAATTTAGAAAGTCCAGGAAACGTGTTACATTATATTTCAATTGAATCATAAAACAACCTTTCCTTAAGAACAAATTTCAACAAAGTTGTACATCTCATTCATTCCCTGTAATAGGAAGCCCTTGATTAGCCATACATATTAAGACATGGAATACGTTTTTTAATTTAAACAATCAATCGTATTTGGAGATGTCAATTAGAATTAGACGGTTGATTATATGAATTTATGATTTTATTTTTTATAAATTGAAACATTTTTCTTTTTCACATGAAAAATAGATGTATATTGGTTCCTCAATCTTAGTCAAATTACGTCGGTTAGATTTCAGATTTTATCTCATTTTGATGTGAAGCATAGGTATTTTCTATCATAATGTTTATTTGTTATTTTGAAAAACCGGAATGATATCTTAAATTTAAAATTTTACTCAATTTTTCTGTTTTGGAAAATAGATTTATTCATATAATGACTGATTGAAGGGCGAGTAATTATATTTTGATTTCAATCACCTATTGTAGAAATTAAGATGCTCAAGTCCCTTACACTATCACTTAAGTTTCATTTTCCTTATCAGTGTGGTTCTACTTATTTATTTCTTGGATCGTGCTAGAAGATGAATATTTTACATATCCTTACATGTTCATTTTGAACCTATCATGTGGAGGAATGCCTTTAAGACTTCACCTAGTGCTTACGGGTCTTCCTTTGTCAATATCGCCCGGTCGCGCTATCCTTTTATCGTCGGCCGTCTTCATGGCAACATTTGAAAGGAGGATCCGGCACGCACTTGAATATGGCTAAAATAGTAAGGGACTCTGCAGAGCGCAGTCAATTATGGCCAAATCTAAAAGAGAGCAACACTTTATGACAAATATGGATGACGACACCGAGTCACAGCCAGTTTTTGAAGGATTCTCAAAAACATGGCAAAACAAGAAAAATGACCCCGCTAGTTGCCGACCAGCCACCTTGCCGTCGCGGCAGGGGACTACGCGTTGGCTTGCCGTCACGGCGGGGCCTTGCCAAGACCGTGCTTGCTAGCGTGGCAGGCACTTGCCCAAGCTCGTAATTGCGAGGAGCTGGTGCGACGTCCGTCGTGGACGTCTCCCTCCCCCCTCGCTTGGCGCTCCCTCCTGTCAACCCTTGTTTTGCTCATTGAGCAAGCTTCTGTTTTTTTGGGTTACATAGTAACTCTTCGTTTTTTTACTTTTGTGTGATTGTGCCGCAAGAAAATTGTGATTGGTAAATTGGTCATTTTTCTGACGTATCCACCAATCAGGGTGCAAGAAATTATAGGACTATATGCCCCCCCACGTCCACGGATGCCTTGCGTGGGGTCGACCCAGTACAAAACAATTACGGACATTGACCTACATGTCCAAACCAACTCCGGATAGTAAGGAAACATAAGTCATACGCCAGAGCAACAGGGGAAGGACTGTACGTTGGGTTGGGAGACATGAGCACGTAACATAGGTACCAACATCTGCCCCCACACGTGCCTGTCGGTGATAGGCGGTCAACACGGACGTGGACAGAGCTGTAACTATACTGTGTGCTTTGTCTTGTGAAACTACCGTATCGCGGGCACTGCTTGCTGATGCATGCGCGATCAACAATCGAACCAGCATCTTGTTTTGAATGACGTCTGCACCTACGACGTTCACGCTAGCGACAGAGAATTTTTCACCGAAAATTTACAAAATGTGACCAACGACTAGCTTGACCACTTGTCAGGAAAAACTATCGCGAGCAGAACAAAAAGCAAAATCAGACATTGTGCAAAGTTTGAGGTCCGTTTCTGAACCAAACCGAGGCTGGTAGAGGAACACCCTTGCATGAATCTTGCAACAAAAAGAATAGGTCATTGCCGAATTCAACGCGCCAACTGGTCTCGGCGAGAATGAAGGGAATAACCTGCTCGCATAGAATGCGCTATGTGAACATTGCCGTCAACATTAACGTGGAAAGTCTATCCGTTTCGTATACAACCGGAAGGAGGTCAATGGTGTTGATTGTATCATCGTGCTTGTTCCTGAATGGACAGGGGAGTAAGAATTACCAACAGGACCCAACCGCGTGCAACTTCCACAGGGACCATCATGCGTATCGGCACCAGTACAAAAAACATCCAAGTCATCAATCTTAATGTGTTCGGATCCAAATCAATGGCCGAAGTCTCTCATCGAACGTTACCAAAACAGTTGACCCTCACTGTCAAAGTTTGAGTTCGAGCCCCGACCTCGAGCACCACACGTTCAAAATCATGCCCACACTCATGCACCGTTAATAACGAAATTGCTTAGTGGAACTCGAAAAATGTCATCTCTTCCGTTCAATCCACAGTTCCCATCGCGAACCATCACAAATGTGTACACTCATAATTTTCCACGTACTATCCACATGGCAACATCAACAAGGAACATACAAAAACCGTACCAACCTCCGCATGCAATGCTTACGATCGCTTTCTACCAACTTATATCTGCAGTGCTCAACTTTAGCTTTCAAAGTCCAACTTACATTTCGAAACGTCGAGCTGCATTTCCGGCTCATCGGCACAATTTGAAATTTATTCAGTAACGACTTCATTTGCGATGAGGGACAACCGTAAGGAATAACTGTGCCCGTTCATTGTGCAAAAACAACTTCTCTAGACGACAACCGTCCAATCAAATTATCGGACGTCCCAAGGGTTCAAGAGCTATTCAGTGGATGTACAACTCTGAGTCATGATCAGTCACTATGAATTAACATCCACCATGGTATATATAAACCGTTACGATGGTTCAAACACAGTGCTTGGTGTGGAAATAGCTTTTGCATGACATCGGTACCTTTGAATATCATTTGCCCATTATCTCATGTTATGTCTAGATTCATGCTCATCTGCCACGTCAATGCGCAAGGCATGCGATAGTCATGTGTACATGATTTGATTCTGCAGGCAACTAATCTATTGCGTTGGTTACACGGTGGACCTCTTGTAGCCGTGGGACAAGGACGCAACCCCAACAAACACGTGGTCAATCTTGCACTACGGGGTAGTTCTTCATTATCAACTCAGGTAACGTCACGTTATGTACTAGATGCATTGATGTATAGCGTCGAGAATGTGACCCTTTTGCCTGAAACATTGTGGACACATCATCGAACTCGTAAACAGCTCAAACAAGGTCCGTCATGGGAAAACATCGGTCTCGTAAGTAACGCAGGTGGTCAGCTGTGACATGGACATTCATTGTTCTCGTAACCAGATCAGAAGAGATCCATTACGTCGTCCACATCACACGCATGAATCTGTTTGAAACCAGATCAATAGCCAATATCTCATGTCGGATGGTCCAAAAAGATTGACGCTTAGCGTCGGATGTGTTCGATCCCCGACCGCACGTCCACTGCATGTCCACATGCATGCACCACTGTCAATGACGACATTGCTCAGTTGAACTGGAACAGATTTGAACTCTTCGGCTAAACCAACAGTTTACACGACCAACCGTCACAAACTAGTATACTTGAAATCTCACATGGTGGTACAAACAAGAGGTATCCGAAAACTGCTCCCATCGGCCAAATACTGTGCACACCATAGCCAAATACCCACTTAAGTACGATGTATTAGATTTTGTCAAATAAAGCTTCAAAAGCCGACACATGTAGCTCGAAACGTCAAGCTGTGGAAATTGGACAATCTGAAACCATTATTTAGTGGCGACATCTTCAATCGAGGGTAGCGATCCCTGTCTCAAAAAGACGTCACCCCAGTTGTACCATCCAATAGCCAGATCTAACAGTGCCCGTTATGCTTACACATCGAACAAAACATGTCTATCAAAGAGTCCGTACATGGCGACCATCTGAAAAGTACTTGTAGAAAAAATGACACCCCACGCATACCGTCCGATGAGCAAATCTAACGCTGCTCGTATTTCTCGCGCATGGTACAAAGCCTTTGTATCGAAGAGTCCCTACATGGCGACCATCTGAAAAAAACATGTAAAAGAAATCGATGCACGATCGATGACGACATAAATGACTTATCCCCATTGATTCCTATCTGCCACATCAACGCGAAACCTAAGCCACGTGTATGATGCCGAGGTCTGCGTGGACCATGTCTAGAGTGCTATCGTGTCCTTTGCGTCTGCATGTCCACATGTAGAGCACTGTACTTCCTTCCGCGCATCGGGTTGTGTCCAAATGCATTGGTGCCATGTAATCAGCACAGGAAGATTCGTTCACAAACGGCGTCCACACGGCATTGGGAGGTCTACTTTGTATTGTAGAGCAGATTTGCTACTCTTTGGACACGTCATTGATCTCGTAAAACAGCTCAAACGAGGTCTGTAATGCGAAAACATCGGACTCGTAAGTAACGCAGGTAGTCAGCTATGACATGGACAGTCATTGTTCTCGTAACCAGAACCGAAGAGATCCATTTCTTCATCCACATTGGAAGCATGAATTTGTTCGAAACCAGATCGATGGGCGATATCTCATGTTGGACGGTCCAAAACGATTGATGCTTAGCGTCGGATGTGTTCAATCCCCGACACCACGTCCACTACATGTCCACATGCAAGCACCACCGCCAATGACGACATTGCTCAGTTGAACTAGAACAGATTTAACCTCTTTGGCTAAACCAACATTTTACACGACCAACCGTCACAAACTAGTATACTTGAAATTTTACATGGTGGTACAAACAAGATGTATCCAAAAAATGCTACCATCGGCCAAATACTGTGCACACCACAGCCAAATACCCACTTATGTACAACGCATTCGATTTAGTCAATTATAGCTTCAAAAGCCGACACTTGTAGCTCGAAACGTCAAGCTGCGGAAATTGGACGATCTAAAACCATTTTTTAGTGGCGACTTTCAATCAAGGGTAGCGATCCCCGTCTCAAAAAAACGTCACTCCAGTTTTACCGTCCGATATCCACATCTAACGGTGCTCGATGTTTTTGCGCACTGAACAAAACTTGTCTATCGAAGAGTTCGTACATGGCGATCATCTAAAAATTACTTGTACAAAAATCAGCATCCCACTCTCACCATCGGATAAGCACATCTAACGGTGACTATATTTATCGCGGATGGTACAAAACCTGTCTATCGAAGACTCCCTATATGGCGACCATATGAAAAAAACATGTAGAAAAATTCGATGCATGATCGATGACGAAATAAATGCATTATCCCCATTGATTCTTATCCGCCACATCAACGCGCAACCTAAGCCACGTGTACGATCCCAAGGTCTGCGTGGACCATGTCTAGAGTGCTATCATGTTCGCGTCTGCATGTCCACATGCATAGCATTGTCCTTCCTTCCGCGCATCGGGCTGCGTCCAAATGCGTTGGTGCCACGTAATCAGCGCAGGAAGATTCATTCGCAAACGGCGTCCACATGGCGTTGGGAGGTCTATTGTGTATTGTACAACATATTTGCTGCTCTGTGGACACGATCAATCTCGCAAAACAGCTCGAACGATGTCCGTCGTGCGAAAATCTCGGTCTCGTAAGTAACGCAGGTACTCAGCTGTGACATGGACAGTCTTTGTTCTCGTAACAAGAACTGAAGAGATCCACATCGACGATATCCACATCGGATGCATGAATCTATTCGAAACCTGATCAATGACGATATCTCATGTCGGACGGTCCGAAACGGTTGATGCTTAGCGTCGGATGTGTTCGATCCCCGACCACTCGTCCACTACATGTGCACATGCATGCACCACCGTCAATGACGACATTGCTCCATTGGCATGTAACAAATTTGAACTCTTTGGCTAAACCAACAGTTTACACGACTAACCTTCACAAACTAGTATACTTGAAATTTCATATGGTGGTACAAACAAGAGGTATCCAAAAGCTGCTGCCATCGGCCAAATACTGTGCACACCATAGCCAAATACCCACTTATTTGCGATGCCTTCGATTTTGTCAACTATAGCTTCAAAAGCCCACACATGTAGCTCGAAACGTAGACCTGCGGAAATTGGACAATCTGGAACTATTATTTAGTGGCGACATTCAGTCGAGTGTAGCGATTCCCGTCTCAAAAAAGTGTCACTTCAATTTGACTATCCGATAAGCACATCTAACGGTGCTTGTTTTTCTGACGCATTGAACAAAACCTGTCCATCGATGAGTCCTTACAACCCAAACCATCTAAAAATTACATTTAGAAAAGTCGTCACCCCACGTTTAGTGTCTGATAAGCGAATCTAACGGTGTCCGTATTTCTCGCGCATGGAGCAAAACGTGTCTATCAAAGAGTCCCTACATGGTGACCTTCTGAAAAGAATGTATAGAAAAACATACATTTACGACCACTGACGAAAGAAATCCATTATCCCCATAGATACATATCCACCACGTGAACACGCAATCTAAGCCACGTGTATGTCGCTGAGGTCTGCGTGGACCATGTCTGCCATGCTGTCGTGTCCTTCGCGTCTGCATGTTCACATGTAGACCATTGTCCTTCCTTCTGCCGATTGGATCCTTTCCAATGCATTGGTGCCACGTAGTCAGCGCAGCAAGATTTGTTTGCAAACGACGTCTAAATGGGGTTGGGATGTCAATTTCGTATTGTACAGGGAACCTTTCATGCTGTCGAAGCGCATTTCCATTTGAAAACAAGGTTAGCAAGCTCTTGGCGGAACGTACGAGGTTGCACCGATGATGAACGGATAATGCAATGACCCCTGATTGCGTAACTAACAACCGACATCATACGTCTTTCCAATCGTCAGCTTTTGCTGCCTGCGTAGGAAACGAAATCAGGCTGCTTTCCGTGTACGCTTACGGAACACATCGTCTGACAACTTAGACTGACAACCGACAATAGCTTTCACGTAACATGAAGTCTCGCAGTGGATGTTATTAACAAGATTTATCTCCGCGTCTTGTTGCGCCACATCGCGTACGTCGTTTTTTTTGTGACAAGTTCCGAGATGGAACGTCTGGCATTGGCAGTCGAACCGCACATCGTTTTCCTGTCATCGTGGCTATTTTTATGGGACTCGGCTGCCATTTTGTTCGGTTTCGACGTGTTTCCTTTGAGCTCAACTCATTAGGTATTCGCTTTTAGCCCGTCACCCTCCAGCACTGAAGTCGACTTTGCTTCTCAGTCTTCTCACGGCCTCCCTCTGCGCAGCATGGGTAGGGCCAGCAGCAACGACAGCAACAACGTTACCTAAATTGACAACATTATTAGCATTGCCATCAGCATCAGTAGCACCGCCACCAGTATTGCCAGCAGCATCAACAATAGCATTGGCAGCAGAATTGCCGGCACTGCTTTGCTGTCCAATCAAGCATGGTAGGCCGCTCTCCAGCATTCAGCAACGTCCCGAGTTCTTGCAATGGCGATGGCAAGTTCTTACGACGGCGGTGGCGAGTTCTTGCAGCGACGGCGGCGAGATCATGCAGCGGCGGCGGCAGCGAGTTCTTGCAGCGACGGCGGCGGCGAGTTCTTGCAGCGGCGGCGGCGTGATCTTGTAGCGGCGGCGGCGGTGACATCTTGCAATGGTGGCGGCAACGACTTCTTGCAGCGGCGGTGGTTAGATCTTGTAGCGGCGGCGGCGGCGAGATCTTGCAGTGGCAGTGGCGGCGAGTTCTTGCAGCGGCGGCGGCGGCGAGTATCGCCTGTACGTTAGCTAATGGACAACACTATCAGCATCGCCATCGGCATGAGTAGCACCGCCACCAGTATCGCCAGCAGCATCAACAGTAGTATTGGCAGCAGGATCGCCGGCATTGCTTTGCTGTCTTATTGATCATGGTAGGCCTCTCTCCAACATTTAGCAACATCCCGAGTTCGTCAAACGTGCTTCAGGGAGGCAACATGGTGGGGGTGGGCGGCTAAGGCTCTGCATGCACTGAGGCAGCGTAGGTAAGTTCTGAAGGTGGGCCACAGCTCGGACATTCGACTGCCAAGGCGGCCATCGTTCTCGACAATGCATAGTCGTGGAAGAAGCACAAGTTGGAGTGCAACCCGCAATGTAAGCGGCTGCAGTATCAAGCCTTCCTACATTGGAGGGGCTGCTCCCGCTCTTGCTGCCCACAGCTGCCGCTACTGCTGCAGCTGCTCCTCCTGCTGCCGCTACTGCTGCAGCTGCTCCTCCCCCTACTGCTGCCGCTACTGCTGCAGCTGCTCCTCCACTACTGCTTCCGCTGCTGCTGATGCTATTCCAGTTGCTATCTCACTACGCTCTAATACTGTGGATGGTAAGCTTTCTACGTTATTTACCAAGGAGCTAATTAGCCAAGCACCTAGTCACCATAGCAGCTAATGTACCAAGAAGCGAGGCATAAAACTAGCCAAGCAGCTTATAAGACAGGGAGCTAATTGACCAAGAACCTCATCAAATCACTCAATACATCTAATTGACCAAGAACCTGAACCCTGAATCCTGAACCTTGTTTTTCTGAATTATCAACGCGCAGGCCGGGCGCTGCACCGGCCTGCCTGTGTGCTCTTTGTCACCCTCGCCGGGCTGCACTGTTCTGTGCATAGTGCACTGTGCACCGTGTACTATGCACTGTACACTATACTGTCTGCTATCTGTTTGTGGTCCACGCCGTTCCACGCCTCTTCCGCTACCGAAGCTACAGCAGAAGCAGTAGGAAGACAAAGCCAGGGAGGCAGCGACAGCGGCAATAGGGCGGGGCTGAAGGTGCCGCCGGTGCTGCTCCGGAAGGTGAGAGGCAACTACATGTGACTCGTGAACTCGGCTTTAAACCCTCAACCTCAACTTTGGACTCTGGACCATGGACCTTCAACCCAAACTCTAAACCCAACAACAAAAACCCTACAGGCAGAATCCTGGACCATAGTCCCTGGACCTTGGACCCTAAACCCTAACCCCTAGTCTGAACCAGCACCCCGAACCCTTTACCTACGACCATAAACCCTAAACCCGAACTGTACATCTCGAACCCTAACCATGAACCTTGACCATTTACATTCAACCTTAAACCCTAGAACCATATCCCATACCCCATTCCCCACACCCCATTCCCCACACCCCATAACCCATACCTCATACCCCAGACCCCATACCCCACACCCCATACCCCACACCCTGTACACCATACCCCATATCCCAGACCCCACACCCAATACTCGCATCCTCCCATGTCCCATGACCCAATAACCCATACCCCACACCCCACACGCCACACCCCATACCCCATGCCCCAAACCTTCAACCTGAACTTTGGACTCTGGACCATGGACCTTCAACCCAGACCCTAAACCCAAGAACAAAAACTCTACATGCAGAATCCTGGACCATGGACCATTAACCCTGGACCCTAAACCCTAAACCCTAAACCCTAGTCTGAACCAGTACCCCGGACCCTGTACCTACGACCATAAACCCTAAACCCGAACCGGACATTTCCAACCCGAACCCTGAACCTTGACCCTATACCTTCAACCTTAAACCCTAGACCCATATCCCATACCCCATTCCCCACACCCATTTCCCCAACCCCCATAACCCCTACCCCATACCCCAGACCCCATACCGCACACCCCATACCCCATGCCCCAATCCCATACCCCATACCCCATACCCCGTACCCCATACCCCATACCCCATACCCCATACCCTATACCCTATACACAGTACCTCAAAATCGTCCTTCAGACATGCTCCGTGTGATGATTTTTGTCAGTAGTGCATGTAGACGTCATTGCTGGGAGTGCTGATCATGGAGAACGCCGAGATGGATGGCCGGGAGGGGCAATGTGGGTTGCAGTCCAGTTTGCAATAGCAAGATGTGCAAAATGAGCAGGAGTCGCCACTGTACGTGCAGGGTCAGCATTTGCAGGAGCCACAACAGCAGCAGCAAGAGCGGCTGCAGCCTATGCAGGACCAGCAGACTCCTGTGTAGGAGCAAGCGTGCGTGCAAGAGCAGCAGCCTCATGTGCAGGAACAGCAGCTGCATGTGCACGAGCAGGAGCAACAGTCGCAACAACAAGAGTAGCAGCCGCAGCAGCAAGAGCATCAGCCGCAACAGCAGGAGCTACAGCAGTAACAGCAGGAGCAGCAGGCACAATAACAGGAGCAGCAGGTGCAATAGCAGGAGCTGCAGCCGCAATAGCAGGAGCAGCAGCCGCAACTACAGGAGCAACGGTAGTGGTGTCACCTACAACAGAATTACACACAGCAGCAGCAAGCAACAACAGGTCGATTTTGCAAAGCTGCAGCAATCCTTCACACAGCAGCAGCAAGAACAGTAGTTTCCACAATAGCATTCACCACCATAGCCGGAGTCACTGCCACAGATGTTCCCACGGCAGAGTGGAAGTGGGGAAGAGCAGGGAGGTAGTGGAGAAGAGCAGGGTGGCAGTGGGGAAAAGCAGGAAGGTAGTGGGTAAGAGAAGGGTGGTAGTGTGGAAGAGCAGGATGGCAGTGGGGATGCGGACGGAGGCAGTTGGGATGAGCAGGGGGCTAGAGACGAGGAAAGTGCCAGTGGAGACGATGAGAGCCACCGAGGAGGAGAAGAGAGCAGCAGGAGTCAAGCGAATAAGGTACGGAGACTGGAAGGACAGCACTGTGCCACTTTAGAAGACCAGCAGGTCTCAAAGAAGAGGAAGAAAGTTGGTGTTGTCCCACAAAAGAAGAAGGGCAGACTGGAAGAGGAGAGGAATGTATTCGCTGGAGCTGATTTGGTCGAGAACAGTGGTGCAGGCGATGAAGTCCGTGGAGAGAAGTCAACCCAGACATGGCTGAAGAAGTGCGATGCGACTAGCGCAAACAGCCTAGCAAGAGGCACGGGTAGAAGGAAAGTTAACCCACCATCCAGAATCGCGGAATCTATGCGTTTGACTCCGGAGCAGAAGCGCAGGGGGGATATTGTGCACGGATCGAAGGGTTGTCCTTGATGTCCTCTCCACATGTACGAAGATTTTCTGAATGACAGTTTTTCTTCTAGGAAGATTGTACTATGATTCTTGCGAGTAAATGCACTGATGTGTTTGGAGTTCTAGCCATGTAGTCTCCTGTTCTATCAAAATTTCCACCATTTACTGTGGACTGCCTTAGGGTGTCAGATAGAACATTAATGTCGTTAATGCAATTACGTATTAATAATTGTCTTCTGACAATTGTATTAATAATTGCATGATACACTTGTTAGAAGACAAAGCGGATCACCACCTTTGTACCATGATTGGCAAACACTGCAGCAAGCATAATGAACCTAATGTTCTAGAGGCATGAAATACTTGAGGCCATGAGGCATATGTGGTATTCTCCTGTTCAATCAACATCGCCACCATTTACTGTGGACTGCCTTAGGGTGTGAGATAGAACAGGTGTATTATGCACAGTTTCTCAACACCTTTGTACCTTGATTGGCAAGTACGACACCAAATGAACTTAGGAAACACTAGGCAAGTATCAGTTGACCTCAAGAAGCACAAGAGGCATGAAAGACTTGAACATCTGTTGTTCATTCCTGTCAAATCAACATCTCCACCATTTACTGTGTGCTGTCTTAGGGTTTAGAATAGTCTAACAAGTGTATCATGGATATTGGATGAGCACCACCTTTGTACCTTGATTGGCAAGTTCCTCAGCAAGGATGATGAACCTAATGTTTCCTAAAGTTCTTGCTATAATTTTCCGAACAAAAACAGGTAAGCTATTTCTTCTGTCATGTTTGAAAGAAAAACGTGTTCAGCTTTCTAAGTACACGTGTTTCACAATGAATGCCACTGATTAACAAACGTTTTATGTCATGGAGTAGAAAAACTTGAAGACATATAGAACAATGGCACTTCCCTCTCTTTGTCAAGCAAAACACATTGTCAATTCAGAGATAACTTCATGTCTATCTAGGTCTGTACATCATCTTCTACTTGCACTGGTGCTTCGCCGTCCTCCTCATCATCATCCTCGGCCACACTGAATGTTTCAACATGACATAGAACGTCCTCATCGGTGCCAAAACTGTAAACCTTGTTTCCATTCTTGCGGTAGTTCCAATATGCGAACACGAGGCGAGACATCTCCATCAAGTTCGGGATGGAGTATGAAAAGCTCTGAATGGTAAACCACCGGATGAATCGGTTGACTTGCTCTTTTGCAGATGTGTTCACTCCTGGACACATGCATTTGAAGGAAGAAGACATAAGATAACCAATCACGTTCAATCAAACATTCAACTTTTGCACCACCATTTTTACCTCTGAGACGCGATTACATGTCAGGACTGAAGGCGAGTGAACATGAGTGCTTTGCAGCTTTTGTGTGCCTGTAGTGGAACCGATCACAGAGAAGTCTTAGGGAAGATAGAAGTTCTGGATCCCTTCCCTAAGTGTAGGAGAACATCTTGCATGCGTTGTCATAAAAGACAAACTTTGGGCATTGTTTTCTGTCAAATCTGACAAACAAAAACCACACCAAAACACGTAGCAACACATAAGATATACAAATATCATATAGAATAGGAAAACATTGGACAGTGGGTTGCATACAAAAAACACAAAGGATAAACTTCCCAGACCTCGTCAACAGCGTGGTGAAGATGTCGTTTGGAGACTCCCCGTGATACATGATGTGGAATCCATACATTATGAGATGAGGACAGACAACAGTGAAAATACCGGTCGTTGAATTCTTTGGAAGTGGCGCAGGATTTTCATCACCGCATTTTGCATCATCCCGTGCGCGCACGCTTTTGCCATCAGCGCGCTCCAAAGACTTGTACAGAGGCCTACGTTGTTGGGCAGGCCAAAATGGGTAGCATGACGTGGCACACTCCACTCCTGACCCTGGCACTGCTGTGGATGCAACGCCCTGGAAAACAACCAACATGTCATTATTCCTGCGATGAGAAGACAACCAGAGATCATGTTACATCAAAATTGTTCACACCATAAAGACTCGTTCATACTGATGCACCAGACGGTGGAGGAGAGTAACCAAGGGGTCCGACAGCAACTCCCGGGCTTCACTCCAATCAGCAGAGGACATTTGAGTCCGGTTCACAAGCAATGTACCCATATGCCAATCCAGCACTCGTGCAATGATGGGCATGTGATCACGTATCGCATTCCACAACTCGTGGGTCATGTGCGTTGCGGTTTTAGTAGAGTCTTCAAGGAAGGTAATCCATCTCGGTGGATGAGGCACACATCGGTTCCCCATGAGCCCAAGGAGTAGATGAAGTTCTTGTAGTTGGACTGCACGACATAATGCTGCAAGGAACAATGTATGTCTTTAAGCATAACATAGGTCAAAGTGATGAAAACAAAGCAATTCGGAAAACCATCTTGAAACTCACCTGAGGTTCGCCTTCCATAACAACCTTTGCAATTTCAACGACATCGGCAACATCTAGTGCTTTGCATTTCCGCAACTCCTCCATGAGTATGCTCCAATCAAGGTCACCAACTGCATCACGCTTGCGTCGACGCATGCCCAAACGGGCAAGTCGTTCCCGAGCCATCACGCTTGTCACGATGTGCTAGGGCATGTCAGTTTGAGGGACCTCTACACTCACAAAGGGCTGCGTGTACAAACATCCTTCTCCAATATCACCATTCCGGTTCACCAAAGCACTCCCATGACAAACAAGTTTTTCAAGGTAAGCACCACAACGCGTGTAGCATGTCCCCAATCCCTCGACCTCAATGAGCCGAACGTAAGCTTGCATTGCTTTCGCAAGTGTAGTTCTGCACGGAAACTTCAATGGTTTTGTTGCATCCATGAAGAATGCTACAACTCCGTGAGTAGCTGCTAGTGATGAACCATTGCATGAGAATGCCAATACCCAAAGCATTGCTGCATGGGTGAAGGTAGTTGAGGTAGTGAAGAAAAAAATTCCCTCCTCCCGCCCGTCAGGAAAGATCGTGCATCGACAGTTCGATGTGGTGGCGAAATGCACAAGAACCTGCACCAAGAGATGGCAATGAAATTATTAACAAAAGCTTTGTGTACAAGGAAATACACTGAAACAAAGTTAGTCATACATACCGACTTCTTGTCGTTGGTGACATCGTAGACGTTGATGAAAGTTTCAGCCTGGAGTCCAGTTCAGAAACATTGCATTCACGATTACCTTTCCATTACACAAGAATATCATGCATAAGTGTCTGATTGTCCTATTTGCTAAGCACGCACCTTTTTCCAAGGATGTCCGCATGGGCAATATGCATCTTTAGGTGCTGGAGCCTCCAAGTTGAATCCATCTTCGTACACCTTCTGCACTAGCTTGTGAACATCTCTCTCCCCAACATCACGACTTGGGTGAAGACTTGGGTGAACATCAATGCGTTGGAAGGAATTCACTCTTGGCCACTCAGACACAAGCCACGTGGCACTCTCATGATCCTCACGATCACACCACCCACTGCAATGGCATGTTCTGCAAACACTTGTGAAGACCTTCTCTGCCACATTTGTCGTACGTTCTCTACGACAGTCCTCATCCGAAGATGCAGACCATGTCAATGCTCGAGGGTACGAACCCTGCAAAATCTGCAAGTGGGTCACACACTTTCCCACACCCTCATCACAACTGCACCTGAAAACACCTTGGCCGTTGTCAGCCACCAATGCCCACCCCAACACTCTCGACCCAAGACGAGATGATGACATGTCCAAAATGGAAAAACATGGGTTGGTATTCTGAGATATACACACTGGAAATGCTGGAAATGCTTCCAAGGCTAGCAAAGTCAAGGGCCTGTCTAACTCCTTCTCAGCCCACTGCATGTGTACACAAGTTCCACCAGCGGCAGCGTATGCATATGTGCATGCAGCACCACCTTCCCATTCCATCCACGCATGCACAGGCGTGGCGTACCGTCCGGGTGGAGAGGGCACAGGCAAAGATGGCACCATAACAACCTTCCGCTCATGGTCAAAGTCCGAAAGAATTGCAGTGGATAGCCCAATTCTAGTAACGAAGTTGACTGCATGAGGATTTTCTAGGTGTCGCAAGAAACTTTCAAAGGAAGCTTCATCAACCTCCGTTGGTGGTGTGAATTGGTTCACACGAGCATGAGGGTTTAGGTGTCTTTCCTGAAAAACGTAGTGAGGCAACCCGTTGATGTTTCAAACTCTTGGACTAAGCCGCTTCTGCATACAAAGAAGCAAATGAGAATATGTTAGAACCCCCCGAACTACAAACTGTTCTGTATATCATACCCACACCACCACCCACATTGCCACCCACATATGGCATCCCATCCACTTACCATAGGAGAAATGTGTTCATGCTCTTCAGATAATTCAGATGCAGGATGAGGCTGTCCTCGGGGAGGGACATGCGAATGCCATGGCGACCCCGGTTCAGCTGAGACATCTTCAACTCCGTTATCATGGTCGCCATCATCTTGGTGAACACTGCCTTCCTCGGATCCTCCTCCACGTGGGTCTCCTCTGGCTGTGTCTCCGCTGCTTGGGTCTCCTGTTCCTATGCCTCCGTTGCCTGGGTCTCCTGTTCCTGTGTCTCCGCTATTTGGGTCTCCTGTTCCTGTGTCTCTGCTGCCTGGGTCTCCTGTTCCTGTGTCTCTGCTGCTTAGGTCTCCTATTCCTATGCCTCCGCTGTCGCGTCTTGTGCTACCGGGGCCCCCGGAGTCTGGCTCTCTGTTGCCTCTGTCCGTGCTGCTTGGACCTCCTCTACCTGGGTCTGCATTCCCTGGGTCTCCTCTGTCCGAATCTGCTCCACCCGGGTCAGCTCTGCCTGGGTCTACTAAGGCTGGGTCTCCTGCAGTGGGTTTGCCATAACCTGGTTCAGGTGGTGGAAGGGCATTCAGGTCAAGGAAAGGAAGTCCCCAAGAAACAAGAGCCTCTGTTGTTGCGGGTAGTGGAGGGGGAACGGGAGGGGAGAGACGTGCATCAGTAGCATCATCGGCAGCATCAGCAGAAGCATCATTAGCATCAGGAGGACCAGCAGGATTGGGAGGCACCGACTGAGCACGTGCGCAACATTTGTAGGGTTTCTCCACATTCTGGTTGCAATGAGGACAGATGGACTTCGCCGGGTCTTGAGTCCAAGTGTCATTTTCTTCATCTCGGAAAAACAGGGCCTCGAAGTCGGGCACCTCCAGTTTGAAAACGGTGTATCTAAAAAGACAGTGTGGTTCACCAAATCAACCATAGTTTGGTTCTAAGATGAAACAATGAAGAGCACTAGAAAGAACCCAAAAACCATCATTCATCACCTGCAATAGTAGAATCTCATGTGCCTAGCAGCATTGTCAAACCGATCTTCACCATCTGATGATCTCCTTGCTGTTGACCATCAACCGTTACAGTTCGTGTTCGTGCAAACCCAAAACACCACCATTGCCCGCACGCTTAGAGTCTTCGGCCGTGTCATGGGTGCAGTGACCCTTCCTCCAAGACTTAGGTGGGAATTCCACGCGATTCTTCTCATAGAGAGCCGCCAAGGCCTTTGGCCTCATTTTCTGTCCTGTCCATCTGCAAATGTGGCACAGGGTGTTGAGGGCATCCCTGTTTGCTAGGATGATGGACATATCAGCTGGAAATCTCACTGCTCCATCTGGAGGGTCGACAGGTCTAGGCCGCACAGTCGACCGACGAATGCGTTCCTTGCGTATCCGAGGCTTGTGCCGCCTTGTGGCCCTTTGCTCCCTTGGTGTCGGTGCCATCTGCACCGTGAGACATAATGAACCAGACAGACATCATTATGACCATTGGCATGAACATTGCAGAAGTAACACAATGTTTAAAGCATTAAGATGATCATATGTACAATATCGACAAGACTCAACCAATTGTGTAGCATGAAACACTGCTCAGATGGCTCAGATGAAGGGATAGGAGTGACTTCTTGCCTCGTGAACCTCATCGGGTTCATCATATTTTGTCCTCTCTCAGAAGACGACAACATCATCTTCAGTATCTCCCTTCATTACTTTAACCCACACCATCCACTTCCAGTTCGCCTTCCAGTAAGAGTACTCGTATGGCTTACAACATCTTCTCTTCATCCGAGCATGTCTCATTGGCACATTTGTTCCCTTCTATTCAGATGTCTCCTCTTTGGGTGCACTGAGCTCATCCCACGCATCCTCTTCCTCGTCATCATCACTTTCATCAAGCCATCCACCCCACAGGAGACACGGCTTCCGAGGTGCACGTGTCCATTGCACCTCTTCCACTTGTTCCGACACCTGCTTTGACATCTCACCTGCAACAGAGCGGACGCAAGAGCAGGAGAGGAGCATACAAAAACTAGGGCTTTTACAGATGGGTCATGGCGCCACCGATGCATTGACGAACGGGGCCAGCAGGAGCAGTTTGCCAGTGCAGTCCCATGACCTACTTCTGCCATTGAGCGAACACACCACCGGATGAGGTGAGTATCTTCCCATATGTGCCCACGGATGGACATATTCAACGTTTGACGAATCCCTCGCTAGAGAAGTGTAGTTTAATCTTCACCTTTGTCGTTGCAAAGGTTTCGCCATCATTTTATCACGTTGAACATCAAGCGTCATGAACAAGGATGACAATGAACATCAGAAGAACCTTCATACAATTGGATCCGACTTGTCACAATCAGAGATCACCTCAGTACAGCAGGTTCCCACACAGCTTGTGACAACTCTGATTTCCTCTACATCACTGTATTCATCAGACAGCGTATCCCAAAAAAAACACGCGCGTTGGTCTCTGCCCCTCCCTTCGATGCGCTGCCGGCACCTTCAAAAACTTCCCAGCCAACTTCTTGGAAGACTTCTTCTTCTTCTTCTTCTCCTGGCGCTTACAGTTACGGCCGGAGGGGCCATAGCGAGCAGCATTACGGGCATGGCCAGTCGAAGCCCAAACGGGACCAAAAATCTTGGCATGGGCAGTATCAGCAGTCTCCCCGGAGTCGGTGGGGGCGGGCTCCTTTCTGAATGTCACTGCGGTGGCAGCAGAGCTTGGCTTGTCTGCCACGGTCTCCACCTCGATTTGCTTCGTTCGGTCCGATGCCATTGCTGCATGACTCAGTGCACAGTGTAAAATATGAACGGCAACGCTGCAGGGCATGTGAAATCAACCTGTTACATTTCAGAGGTTGCTATTCGATTCCATGACTAGGTTTCAGTTACTGTCCTTGTTTCTTGCTCATCCTATATTTCAATTTGTTAACAGAACTGAAATTCCTGAAGTTTAAGACTATATACAAAATGAATAGAAATCAACAACTATCCTGTTATCCAGCAGGCACTTTCTCCGCCCCTACCGCTTTCTCTTGCCACCCATAGAAGCGCCGGCATAGGTAGTGGGGGCAACCAGAGCAAGGATCAGGGTAGGGACAGGTGAAGGGACGGCGACGCCGCCAGTCCCGGCGAGTGCACAAGCACAAACACGAGCACTGAAAGGACGTGGACGAGCAAGGGCAAAGGACGAGGTAGGGGCGGGGGCAAGGACAGGGGCAGGGACAAGAGCAGGTGCACGAGGAGCAGGGGCAGAGGCAGGGGGAGCAGGAGGTGCAGGGGCAGGAGCAAGAGTAGGAACAGGAGCCGGAGCCCGCATAGGAGCAGGAGCAGGAGGAGGAGCAGGAGCAGGAGCCGACGCAGGACCAGGAGCAAGAGCCGAAGCAGGAACTGTGGGGGCAACCACAGC
>SZWC01026010.1:0-24784 GCA_023375785.1 Penium margaritaceum
AGAGCTTCCAGACTTAGACTCTAGAGCAGCAGACTGAGGGGGCAGCTGACTTAAGCAACGAGCGTGGAAGCCCGCACGCTGCATCAACAACGCTGCTGCCCCAACCTGCTGCCTAGGCTATTCCTTACCTCTAACATTGGCCTACCATGTTTTCAAATTAATTACATCAACAGCCTATGTCATTTTGCAAATCTGCGGGAGCATGGTGGGCAAAATGGGAAATGTGCACTTAGCGTGTTGAAGCCTCGTGTCCAGACATGAGGCTTCAGGTGGCGACGGTGGCGAGGTCGCTGCGCACTTAAGGGGTGCGCACGTCAAACGGGCAGCCATCAGATTGCGAGTTGCGATCTGACGGCTGCGCAACTCGTGCATTCGGAAGCTCCAGCCGAACACGCCGACGCCGAATCGGACCCAAGCTGATCGGATCAAACAGTCACCAAGGTAACCGCTTCCGGAAGGGAGCCCGGTGGGAGGGATTTTCTGCCTGGACCATCTTAAAAACCTAAAAAAAAAAAAAAAAAAAAAGCTCCAGCTTCCGAAAAAAAAAGATTTGGCATGGACATGAATGGTGGGCGAATTCAATAACCAGGATAACATACCCATACAGGGTTGGGCGAGCACCTAGTAAATTCAAAATGTCCATTTTTTGGGCGAAATTGAAAAGCATGTAATTCACTTCTAAAAATGGAACGAATTCAAAGATCAGTACGGCATATCTCTGACCTCATTTCAGGATCATGGTTCTGGGCATGTAGATGTCCTTTTTTTTCAGGACACATTTGCATGTCATAAGGTGGTTGGAATTTCAGAACATTGGAAGACATGTATGCCTACAGTAGAATAATTCACCCCCAAGGCGGATTCCTATGCCAGCTAAAATTTTGTACTTCACATGCAGGCCATGACACAGTCCAACCAGTACACTTCTATTGGTACTATTTCACATGTACGACAAAGTCTCATAGTATTCTCCCATAATAACCGGAAATTGTCTTGAAATCATTAAAGACATTGGGAGAGTCTCCTCATGTCATTCAGGAGTACTGGGCTTTAAAGGTTTAGGCACGGAACTATGTGGGTTTAAGGGATTTTTTTAAATGACTAATTTGTGAGACATTTTTGCATGTACAGAAAGCAGCATGTCCTTGCAAGTTGAGAGTAACTGAATTTCCTGCCAAGGTAGGAGTGAACAATCCAATCTGCTGAGTGAGCTGTGGCATTGCACAAAATTACCGGTAGTTGTTACTAGGTGTCGTCAAGTTTTGCTCTGTCAGAGTTTTGCCCATCATCGTTTCTTTTCTGTTGCACCTCTTGCACACGAATTTCCATACACAGACTGTTTTCAACAAATGTCTTCGGGAATTTGGGTTCCAAGCGCACTGCTCACAGTTTCTTGCATGAAGACTTCGGAGTGTTGAATGCGTGCCTTGCGCTGATAGTTAGCAACATTGGAGACTTCTCAGTTTAGGTCCACCAGTTGGACAGGGCTATGACAGAAGACAGGTATTCTCATCTTGAAAAAAGGGGCGTGGAACATGGCTAGCTTACCGTCCATGTATATCCATCATGTAGGCGAACAAGGAAAGACACTGGTGCATCTTTGCGCATCAGCTTCATGCGCACCACCAAGGCGGTGGTGTCAAACACTCATGCCGGTGCCACTACCCTCCACAGCCACATGCGTTACCTCAGTGAACACAGCTAGATGAGAGCGCACCAGCTCATAGCAGCCATCACAGCCGCGCGTGGCACACACGCGCGTCTCCTACCTGCGGGGCAAGTGCATGCAGGCCTGCTTTCGCAGGCCAGTCACACCAAACGCACTGCCGCTGTCACAATCGGCATTGTCCCGAACCACTCCCCACTGAATCACCCTCACCAAGGGCAGAGCCGCCAACCCTCTACGCAACTTGGTGGTGGGCCCAACGCCCTCTATTGAGCACCAGCTTCGTTCCTACACAACTCCTCCATCCCATCCTGTATGAGGCAAGGCTTCGCCTCGCGTGCAAGCAGACGACACGCCGATCTCACGTCCAATCCACGCGCATGGGGTACACGAATTTGCTCCTGGCCTCCGCCACTCTCCCGCGCACGATGGTGCTGGGGTTGTTAAAGTCGATCTTCATCCCGCCGATGGACCAGTGAGCACCCCAACTGTGTTCCAGTTTGCGCCAAAACGTCTCACCCGCCACGCGCACGTGCACCTCCAAGATGTTTCCGGCGCCGGGAACGTCGAAGATGACGATGTCGTGGTAGTAGTCGTGGCCCTTCCGCACGTACTTGGCGCGCGCCTTGAGGTTGCATGGTACGCGGCGGAACATGATGTTGACAACGCCCGAGCTGAGCTCGGCGAACTGGTCGTAACCGTTGGCGTGGAAGTCGAAGTGATTGTGCGGCCAGCCGAAGGGCGGTGGGTCGCCGCCACGGGNCACGATGCGCATCGGCTTCGTGTTCTTGCAAAACACCTGCGCACGTGGACGCACACACATTGTTGAGGCAACACCGTTCAGACCTCATCTTAAGGGACGCGCACGTTCGCGGGGGTGAATTTGGGTGTGCAGCACAACCACGTGCTTAGCAGAGTCAACTAATGCACGGGACAGAAGCGACATGCACGACGGGATGGAAACTGTCGGCCAGGGAGGATTGGCGGATGGGGAAATTGTACGGGGAGGCCTGGGGGTAAGAAAGGAGGGAGAGAGGGAGTGAAGCAACGGAAAGAAATGGAAGGAATGGCTGTGAGTCCGGGGGCCGCACACGGCTGATCCGCAGCACTGCAGAAAACTGTGCGGCTTTCATTTGTGCGGTTGGATGTCCATTCATAGCATGATTGTTGACAACAGCGGGCTCTCGAGTCTCGGATGATGCCAGTGACGTTATTCACACCGGCAGAGGCGACTGCGGCAATGCTGACCAGAGCCTTCACGGGAAGAAAACTCATACGCGCATTCGTTCCGATTCATGCACGAACCTGGTTGTTGTAGCGAGGTTTGGGATAGCAGAAGATGTCGTAGCATTGGCCGCACGCAGCGCCCAGGAAGGGCGCGAAGCCACGGGTGAGGGTGTCCTGGTAGCGGGGGTCGGGCACGGCGACCTCGTTGATGGTGCGCCAGTATGCCCAAGGATAACCGCAGCTACCGGTGGTGCGGGGCGTCTCGCCCTTGTTGCCGTAGAATGTGGCGCTGGTTGGCAACCACTTGGACCTAGCGAGAGGGGTCTTCTTGTAGCCCCAGGAGTCCCACCTGTCATACTGGGCAAGGGAGGGAGGGACGGCTAGGAGGAGGGCCAGCCCGAGGGCGAGTCCCACTGAAGAGCTGTGCGCCATGGCGAAAGTGTGTAGGGACCAGTGCTTAGTGATCACATTCGCCTGGTGCCGTCAGTTCAGACATGATCTGCGCTCCACACGCAGTAAATGTCTGGTCGGACAAATGGGCAGAGCAGGCACTTAATATTGGGTCCGCAGCGATGCCTTTGACCGACGTACAGGAATGCCGGCAGAGAGCGCGCCATCGTCCACCTTAGCGCGAACAGAAGCTCGCGCCTTCGGACCTCTCCCTCTGGCCGCTTCCTACCTGTCCTCGATTCCGTGAACGGTCTGCAACCACGCCCGCACTACCGCAGCCTGTCCCCTTCCCTCTCCTCACTGTGGTATAGTTGGTCAGACCAGTTCTGAGGGCGGACAAAGGGAGAGAGTCCATCTACAAGTATGCGCATGGTGTCGATCCAGTCCCACTGTCCGAAATTCATGAAACCAGCGTGGAGACAGGTGGGCCTCCTGCACGTCTTTCCCTTGAGTGAACTGTCCGATTTGGACTACTGGCGTCGGAGGGCGAAGGCATCTGACACTTCATCTGACAGGGCCACGCGGCAACTGGCCCTCAATGGCCACGAGCCGCCCATTGGCTGTGCGTACTGAGTACCCTCAGCGTCCCCGCCTGTTTTGCAGCAAACCCGCAGTGCAAGGCGGGGAAATGACTTGATGGTCCAGGTTGGAAAGCATGTGGGCCAAAATGTGGGGCATTTATGTCCCTGCAGAAAGATCAGTACCAGAGACGATAAATTTGCACAGAATATCAGATCCCTTCTCGTCATCAGCTAGCAAACTTTCGACAAAATAGCATGCTTTTTTGAGTTCGCAGAACCACCAACGAGTCGAACAACAGTGATTTCACTAATACCGCCCTCGAAACCAGTAGCCACATTCTCACCGACCACATCATTCGGCTTCGTTACCTGAACGGGCTCGATCGCGACATTCGATACTAATACATTGGTCATGACAGACAACCTAGTGGGTTACCTAAACATGATCCGATCCCAGGGAAACCCACTATTTGAATACCAGAAAAAGTATCATTTTAACACAGGATAAAATTATGCCGACTGCCTGATTCAACCCTACCTTCGACGCGAAGTCAAGCCCGCGTTTTCTCGTTACTCCCCAATGTTGCATTTTGTCCTCGTCAAGCGGAAGACCTGAAAATCGAAGCGTTATTTTCTCGAATGTCTGTTTTCGACCAACTAATGGACATGGTGGCAGCCACCCACAACAGCATGAAACATAGTCCACAAACGTCAAGGAAATTATTTGCAACAAACTCGAACTCCATAGTAACAATGTCTGCACATTCGCAAAACAATATCTGACATAAATGAATAGACAGCACTCTAAAAGTGTGGCGCACCAATGACATGTCGTCGAAGGACCAGACCGGCCCCCACTTAAACCTTTTTTTTTTTTACGAAAACATAAATATTTTATCGTAGCAAGTGACGACAACCGGATAGATGCTGGCAACCTCGATGTTCAATAGCGTTTCGGAAAGAAAATACTAATCCAAAGCTTGATGGTTCACGAAAGACCCAACTCTCCAAACTTGAAGGATCCATTAGGCTCGTGAAGCTACAGACGAGGCTACGAGTCACCGTCAAGCATTACGTAAACAATCGGAAATGTCGACGATGGAAAGCAAACCGCATGTTGATTGCGCGCGTACATGTTTAAGCACATGGAAATACGAGTAGTCTACACGTGCTCCTCAAAGAATCCATCAAAGATAGAGCGCCAGATAAAATTGAAATCGACAAATACATATATACGCACGTATTCTTGTACAATTATATCAAGTTGTGTTTCTTGAGAACAATGGTTATCCGTTAACGAACTACATGTCCATAAACATGTATACAATTGTGTATGTGTCTCTTAATTCGTATAATTTAATGTAAAACGCATTTATTATGCATGTATATGTGTAGCGGGAGGGCCCGTTCGGCCCTCCCTCCTCACTGAAGCGAGGGGTGGTTGCGCACCACCACTCGCGTCAGCAAGGGCTGGCCGGCGGCCAGCTTCTTGCCGGCCAGCTGGACGGCCGGCGGCCGGCCAGGCGACCGGCCGGTCACCGGCCGGCCAGCCGCCAGCCGCCGATCGCGGCCTCAGCCCGATCGGCGGCAAAGAGGCCACGAAGGCCTCGAGGGCCAGGCCTCGTGGCCTCGTGCCCTCGCCCCCCTGGCCCGCCTTGCAAAACAAGCAAGCGAGGACGAGGGATAGGGGGAGCGAGGGTAACGTCGAGAGAGAGCTGGCGCGAAATCGCCAGTGTGCCTCGCACGCGACGATTTCGCGCCAAAACGGCAAAACGTAAACTGAAGTTCGTTCTCGACGAACTTCGACATAAAATAAATAAAATAACTCGTGCAAGCACACGAGTTCGAGGAAAAAACCCCCGGTTTGGGTCCCGAAACCAGGTGCTTGGTTAAAAACGAATATGGGCCTCCGGAGCCTCGAAGTATTCGAGTCTCCGTGCTTTGGGTCGTTGATGACAATTGCCCCTTAGTCCTGCAAAGGGGGTAAACCCCTGAGGCGGATTGAGAACGCCATTCTGCGAACTCCGACGACGACTTCAGAGCAGGAGCTGGAGACACGACACGTTACAGTGGTTCTCAGAGCCAGACGACCCTCGCGACCAAGAGATCGACGGAGACGGCGGCTACTACATAGATAAAACGCAGCTGACAGCTGCTGAGAAAGAGCGTAGAAGCTTCCTAGCAACACAGCCGCTGACCGGGCGTCAGTGCCTGATCAGATGGTGACGACGGTCACAGGTCGTACACACAGCGGCAAGGGTTTGGCTAGGAGACACAAGACACAGTGTCAGAATGCTTCAATATAGCATATGCAGAGAGAAATGACAAATGACAGGTCCAAGGCATAAATACCTGCCGCGGCGCACGGTGGGTGTCGCACGCGGCAGTCCAAGAGCTGTCCTAGAACCGGCCCAAAACCACTGTTTTGGCCGTAACTCTGCGCACACATGTCAGAATGCTACGCCGTCTCAACCTAGGCGTGCAGAATCAAAAGAAGGACGCTATGACTGGTCACATACATGCATCCATCGACTGACAGTGAGCATACAATGCAAAAACATGCAAATAGGCCTCATGGCCAGTCCGCCGAAAGACGCCTGCAAGACGTAGAAGACACAGCAAAGAGTCTTGGTGGCATCTGGGGCTCTGGAATAGTGGTCGGTCAGCTCCAAGCGGGTAGTCTGCCGCCTGTCGTCGCGCCGGTGTCAGCAGGGCCGCCTACCTCAGGGATCTGCACGAGTATGGACACGGCCGAATGGTCACAGTAAACTACACAGGAACGGCACAAACCACAACACTTCCCCATGACCCGATGGTACGCATGTCCATACGCATGCAGCACTGGTACAACCACATAGTGGGTGACACAGACAGATGAGACGCAGACGCACATCCCACACTCAACCACTGTCACGCACGGGGCGAAGCCCAACTGAACGAATGGCCACCAGGAACTTACCGCGGGCAAGTGCCTTTGTCAAGAAATCAGCACGGTGCAAGTCAGTGCCAACCCACATGATGGAGATCACGCATCGCTCCACCAGATCACGAACGAAGTGATGCTCAACCGTAATGTGCTTTGTGCGAGCATGAAAAACACCAGAGTTCTCCGCAATGGCGAGAGCACTCTGGTTGTCGCAACGCAGCACAATGGCGGGTACTGACTGCCCAAGCTAAAGAAACAAGCGTTGCAGCCAAACTGCCTCAGCAGCCCCTGCGCCCAAAGCCACACACTCAGCCTCCGAAAAGCTATGTGCGATGTAGCCCTGCTTCCCGCTTCGCCAAGACAAAGCAGTACCACCGAGCAGAAACACGTAGCCAGTGCAACTGCGCCCATCAGGGCTCCAAGTCCAATCACTGTCGGTATAGCTGTCAAGGACCACCGAACACTGCCGACGAAACTAGAGTCCTAGATACGGCGTGGAGACCACGTACCGTACCACTCGCATAGCCACGTGAAGAGCTCTCACACGTGGAGCCTATGAGAACTGAGCGAGGAGGTTGACGGTGAACGCGATGTCTGGACGCGTGGTAGTGGCCAGGTACATCAGAGATCCGATAACACGGAGGTACAAGGTCACGTCCACTGTCTCCCCCAGCTATGTAGGGTCATCCACCTTGAGGGCATCCTGCCCATTAGGTGTGAGGGGTGTGGAAGCGGTGGGCAATGCACCAAGGAGATCGCTAAAGCGCTCCCCCACGACTCGTGCGTATCGGGCTTGATGCAGCAACAGTGTCCGATGTCTACGATCTCGCACGATCTCCATACCAAGAAACACCGATGCAGGACTGAGGTCCTTCATCCTGTAGTCAGTCAGCAGGACAGCCTTGGCCTCCTTCACGGCCTCCAGGGACAGAGACGCAATCAGAAGGTCATCAACATAGACCAGGATGGCGGTGAACCGCTCGGGTGTTGGTAGGATGAAGAGCGAGGGGTCCGCCTCGCTCTGTACATATCCTGCGCGAGTCAAGGTGCCAGTGATCTCCCGGTTCCAATACCGTGGAGACTGCTTGAGGCCGTACAAGGACTTGCACAAGCGCCAGACCTTGTCACCGTCCTCAATGCCTGGTGGCTGAGCCAGTTAGATCTCCTCATCCAGAGAGCCATGGAGGAACGCGTTGTTCACATCCATCTGGTGTATTTCCTAGTCGTGCTGAGCCACTACACCAAACAGAGCTCGAGCTGAGGTCATGCGACCGACAAGGGCAAAGGTGTCAGTGTAATCAACTCCCTCAATCTGAGAGAACCCCTTGACGACCAAGCAGGCCTTGTAGCGTTCCAGTGAGCCATCCGGCTTCACTTTCTTGCGAAAGACCCACTTGATCTGAATCGCCTTCCTCCCAGGGGGAAGGTCGACCAGCTCGTAGACTCTGTGCTCTCGGATAGCGCGAAGCTCATCCTCCCAAGCAGCTCGCCAGGAATCAGCATCCTACGATGAGAAAGCCTCCCTCAATGTGCCCGGGTCAGGCGCCATAGAGGGGGAACTCTGCGTGGCAAGTGTACACGCCTCAGTGTCAGGCCTGACGGCCACGAGATCAGCTGCTGCGTCACAGGCGACATGGAACTCGCAAGTGACTAGGTCGTGCCCTATGGGGCACGCTGGGTGTACCTCTGAAAGCTCAGTGCGGACACTCAGGCCTAAGGCCTTTGTGCCTGGATCACCGCTCGCGATGCTGCGAGAGGAATGCCTGGTTCCGGGACCCGACGCTCGCTGAGGTCCGGACTCCAGTGGTCAAAGGCGACCACCGGGCTCACGGGAGTAACCGGAGGTCGAGGGGCGCACCTCAGGCTCCGGAACAGGTACGACCACAGCTGGTGAGGGCTGAGACGAGGCAGCCGGAGATACCATGCGAGGAGATGCGTGTGTAGGGGACACAAAGCTGGGGGCGACAGCGAGCAAGGCTGGCCCGGACACTGAGACAGGAGTGTCAGCCGACGTAGGGACAAGAGTGGGCTGGATTGGGTCAGACGCCCGAGCAGGGGTGCCAGTAGACACAAATGGTGATGCAGGAGGAGGCGTGAGAGCAGCGGTACCTGTGGGGTGTGAAACAGGCTGAACAAGCGGGATCTCTGGACCAACGGCAATGATAGCCGGATCATCAAGTGCTGGAGACGAAGAGGGGACTCGAGCGGACACATCAGCCTGACGAGGAATGGTCGCTGGCGGAGAAGTCTCCCCCATCCGCCGAGGACCCTCATAGGAGGGGACATGAGCTGCAGAGAGGGTTGTGATCAAAGTCACATCACGGTATGTGAGTGACTAAAAAAACAGTGCGTCACGAGACTCAATGACACGACGACGAGTGGGATCCCAAAAACGCCAGGCCTTCGACCGCGGGGAGATGCCGATAAAAGCACACAAGTAACCCCAAGGGGAGACTTTGGACCCCTGCTGGTCCTCGGTGTATCACATAGAGGCCAGGGAATCCCAGACGCGAGCGAGACGAAGATCAGCACGGTGGCCAAACCAAAGCTCGTACGGTGTAACATGATCCGGAAGGGGACCATGCGGGAGGTGGTTCCAGACCCAAGTCATGTAGGCGAAGCCCTCGAAGGCGAAGGACTCCGGGAGACCGCACTCAGACTGCATGGCACGGACCGCATCCTCCATGGTGCAGTTCCAGCACTCAGATACACCGTTCTGCTCTGGGGTAGCAGGAGCGGAGACCTGGTGAAAATATTCGTGCTCAGCAAAGAAGGAGTCCATTACACCAAGGAACTCGCCGCCACAATCCGAGCGAAAGGTATGTATTGTGTGGCGAGACTGATGCTCAGCCATCACGAGCTGGAGCCGAACCGCAAGGGCGGCGTTGCTCTTCTAACGCAGATTGTAGACCCACCACATCCGGGTGAAGTCATCAGTCAGCGTCAGAACATACCGGCCCCTCTCGGACAGGGACTCGACCGGGAGAGGACCGAGCAGGTCCGAGTGGACCAACTCGAGAGGCCTCAGTGCTCGGGAATACGAATCAGGATAAGTGCACCGGTGCATCTTTCCCTGAGTGCAGAAAAGACAGTCGGTCTTGGGTGGCTTCACGAAAGAAGCCACGTCAAGGACAAGAGCGGGCTGTGTCTGAATGAGCTTCGACACAGTGTCGGAGACCACGTGACACAAACGTCGGTGAAGCAACCGCTGGTGTTCCGGGGATAGAACACCAGTGACAAAAACGCGACCAGAGGAGGAGGGAGAGCAAGGGGAGGAGGGCCGAGCAATGCGGTACAAATCATCTACGACTGAAGCACGCAGGACAATGCTACGGGTGTCAAGAGCAGTCACAGTCGCTGAATCAGCGGTATGCTCAACGGAGAGACCCATCAGAGTGCAGGCACGCACAGACAGCAGACTGAGCTCAAGATCAGGCACAAACAGCACGTCAGAGAGATACAGGGGGCCAGACGGACCATCAAAGCATACAACNGAGGGCCGAGCAATGCGGTACAAATCATCTACGACTGAAGCACGCAGGACAATGCTACGGGTGTCAAGAGCAGTCACAGTCGCTGAATCAGCGGTATGCTCAACGGAGAGACCCATCAAAGTGCAGGCACGCACAGACAGCAGACTGAGCTCAAGATCAGGCACAAACAGCACGTCAGAGAGATACAGGGGACCAGACGGACCATCAAAGCATACAACCCCAACACCGTGGACCGGTAAGGACTGACCAGAGCCTATACGAACAGAACGGACAGTCGTGACAGGACCAAGTACCACAAAGTCACTACGACGACACGTCATGTGGTGGGTGGCACCGGAATCGATGATCCAAGTGCAATCGGAGTCACGACTGGTGGACGTCACTGTACAACGAGCAATGGAACACTCGGCATCAGAGGGACGCTGAGCCGTCAGTGGGAAGGAGCGACGTACATCACGAAGGTGAGACTCATGAATCCAGTCAGTGCAGTCAGGCCCAACATCATCACATGCGGAATGTGCTCCCCCACACGTGTGATCACCAGTCACGAGGACGGATGAACAAGCAGTCTGTGACCCACTCGACGATGACAACACACTCGCACCTCCCCGAAAGCGAAGCACCTGAAGATGATGAAGCTTGGCGATGGTGCGGTCACGTGGGTCTAGATCACTACTGCTCGCTGGTGAGGACACAGGAACAGCTACAGTCGTGGTCCAGATGAGTGTGCGGGCGACGTGCCGGACGCGGTGCGAGCAACATGGGCAGCCTGAAGCCCACGAGTGATGCGCTCCAAGTTAAGCGGCTGCTGGCACTCGGTGTAGCGATGGGCACCTCCACAGTTGTAGTAGTGCACGGAACGGCCACTGCTACCACTGGATGACGGCTGCTGCTGACCCGATCCATGCTTCCTATTCTTCTTCTTCCCCTGGGCAGCTATTACAACGCCTTGCATCTGCGTGGGTGTAGACGGGGTCGAAGAGGAGGAGGAAGATGAGGTCGTGATTGAGGTGGATGAGGGTGACTACATGAAGGAAGATGGTGGTGACTCGAGGACTGCTGCAGCGAGGGAAGTCTCCTGATGCGCTACTGCTGCCTCGCGGGCCAATGTCACCTAGAGGAAAAGCTGATGCGTCCAAGGGAGCAGCTCTAGAGTGGCTGAGAAAGGCTTGAGAGCAGCGTCGCTGTATCGTGTGAATATGTCGGTGTACTCCAGGCGAACTCCGAGCATGATCGTCCGACGTGCCCACAGCAATGTGCCCCCTGAGGTCCCCAGACGCGTGTAAATACGCATGGTGCGTTGCCAGTAATCCGCCGCAGGCTCCGCTGGCCCTTGACGGAGCGAGTGGAAAGCACGAATGTGTGACGCACGCATGGTGTGCGTCTTTACGGCCAGCAGGGACAACGCCAGATCCCAGCCTCCACGAGGATCAGCTCCGGTGCCTATGCCAGCCTCGCCAAAGAAGGGGCGGAAGTCGACAACAGTCTCGCGTGGCATGGCATAGAGAAGTCCTCGCATGGCCCGGGCTGCTGTCAGTACCTGTGCTGGATCTGTAGACTGGTATGGGCTGTGGTAGTAAGGCCATACTCCCTCGGAAATGGCCCACACCTGAAACAGGATCTCCCAGCAGTCAAATCCATCCTCGCAGTTGTACCGTGGAGGTGGTGCCTTAAAGTCCTTTGGCTGCCGCTCCATTAGGAGAGCAACGATCACCAGGGAAGTCAGGTGACGATCGTATCGGGGACACGGGCGGAGGTCGGGTACCTATCTGCAGCTGACAGAGGCGCTCTTGTAGAAGACAAAACTCCCCCTCCTGGAAATCATCCTCGAAGCCTGGCATGAATGGCTCGTCATCAAGGAGGTCCACAGGTGGTGGAGAAACTACACCAGGGTATGAAGCAGGCAGAGCACCTGTCACGGGCACCTGGGCCGAGTGCCGAGTGGAGGCCGCAACACCGGTAGCTCCCTCAGAAATCCGCGAAGGAGCCGTGGACTGAGCACGCAGAAGCTCAGTCAGCGTGCGAATCGCGTCAGTCTGCTCTCGCTCAGACGACGCATCTCCTCCTGCTGGCTGTGCAGGTCCGCAATGGCCTGCGAGCGAGGGCTCAATACCCCTGAAGAAGAGGAGGAGGGATCACCTGGTCCCTTGTCCTTGTCGTCGGACGAACTCATGTCGCTGCTCACTATGGGACGACAGGTCAAGTTTGTTGGATTTCAAAATCGTCTGCGTTTCTCAAAGAGTTGAAACCCTGGCAATTGTTTACTTTCCGGGTGAAATTTTGGCTAAGTGTAATGCTGACGTCAGCAAGTGGTTGCTGATGTCAGCATGACCTGATGACGTCAGCAATCAACAATGCTGATGTCAGCTCGTCCCCTCCTTTTTTTCCTTGTCACGGTTCTGCGCGCGTGTGGAGCCGCTTCGCGGTGGCGCGCGGCAGCTCCGCGGAAGCTGCGTAGCAGCTTCCGCCCAATTGCTGCTGCAGCTGTGCTGTCAGCTGCAGCAGCAGCTACGTAGCTGCGTGTGCCACGGTGGCAGCAGCAGTTGCGTTGCTGCTGCTGCTGGTGCGCATTGCGGCTGCTGCTGAGCGCTACAGCTGCTGCTGGCTGCCGCCGCCGCGCGCTGCTGTTGCTGCTGCCACTGCTGCGCTGCTGCTACCGCGGCGACTCCCGCTGCTGCTGCTGTGCCGCTGCCGCCGCTGCCGCTGCTGTGGTGCTGCTGCCAACCCTACTGCTGCGCTGCTGCTGCCGGCGCTCCTGCCACGCTGCTGCTACGGCCGCTGCTGTTGCAGTACTGCTACCGCCGCCTCTGCTACTGGTGCTCTGCTGCTGTGGCTGTGGGAGGGCGGCTGCACACACTGCAGCCGCCACACACCTCTGCATGGCGGTACACGCCGCCGCTGCTGCCTCTGCAGCTACGATCTCACGTGGTGGGTGGAGTGCATTGACGGCGACCGGCCGTATCCAACAGACCCCAGAAATTCTGCTGCAGCGGTGACTCTCACTGCTACTGCTCTGCTGTGTCTCTGCTGCGCAGCTCACTGAGAACTGTCTCACTGCTCTGATACCATAAGAAAGTGCGTAGGAGCTTCCTAGCAACACAGCCGCTGACCGGGCGTCAGTGCCTGATCAGACGGTGATGACGGTCACAGGTCGTACACACAACGGCAAGGATTTGGCTAGGAGACACAAGACACAATGTCAGAATGCTTCAATATAGCATATGCAGAGAGAAATGACAAATGACAGGTTCAAGGCATAAATACCTGCCGCGGCGCACAGTGGGTGTCGCACGCGGCAGTCCAAGAGCTGTCCTAAAACCGGCCCAAAACCAATGTTTTGGCCGTAACTCTACGCACACATGTCAGAGTGCTATGCCGTCTGAACCTAGACGTGCAGAATCAAAAGACGGACGCTACGACTGGTCACATGCATGCATCCATTGACTGAGAATGAGCATACAATGCAAAAACATGCAAATAGGCCTCATGGCCAGTCCGTCGAAAGACGCTTGCAAGACGTAGAAGACACAACAAAGAGTCCCGGTGGCATCTAGGGCTCTGGAACAGTGGTCGGTCAGCTCCAAGCAGGTAGTCCGCCGCCTGTCGTTGCGCCGGTGTCACCAGGGCCGCCTGGCTCAGGGATCTGCACGAGTATGGACACGGCCGAGCGATCACAGTAAACTGTACAGGAACGGCACAAAGCACAACAGCTGCAAGCAGCAGCAGAAACGCCAGAAGGGACTACGGCATCTACGCTTCATTGTTTGAAGCGCCGTAAAGTGTGTAAGGAAGCTAGAGAAGAGCTCTATTTTTTTGGGCTTCTTCTCCACAACCTCTCCTCACCTCCAGGGGACCTAAGGGAATTTTTGGGGACAGGGTGGGGAGTGCCCATCCCCAAACCACCAAGTTTTCCCCTCTCTTCAAGGTTCCCTCCCTCCCTCCTTCAACCAAGAAACTGGGACAACACTTCTTTCCAAGGCCGGGGGCTCTTAAAGCTTGATGAAGCTGTAAAAGGAAGGAGGACTACACCTTGGGGACTTTTGGCGGCTCCCCCAATGCCGCCGGCTCAAAAAGGACGCCGCCAAGGGCCACGAGACGTGCCAAGAAGACGCAAGAAGAGACCAAAGAAGACCAGAAGACAAGAAGACAAAAAGTAAAGAAGAAAAGTAGTCTTTTTTCTCTTGACCTTGTACTTGCTTGCGTTCTTGCTCTTTTTCCTAGTTTTGTGAGTGGTATTCACACTTCGAGTTACTCCCTTCTATTGTTAAAATCTGTTTTCCTTGATCCTTGTTGCTACCAAGTGCCTTGAGTCACGTCTTATGAGGACTAGTTTTTAAACCCATGACCTTGTGCCGACGTGGCGGCCTAGGAAAATAGAATTTTAAAATGAAATTGCCTCACCGATCGTGAGAGCTAGATTGTAGGAGACGATTCCTCCTTTAAATTGTGGGGTGATCCTCACAACGACCTTCACGTGCTAGTTGCACGAACGACGAGATGGCAAGTGCTGGACCGTCCAAGACAAACAAGCGCAAGGTGGTGACGGCCTCACCACGAGCTCTCGGCAGACTCCAAGTTTTGGGAGCCGCCACCGCGAGCACGGTTGCCAACCCAAACGCAACCGTACCGCCAAGGGCAACCGTACCATCGAAGGCAACCGACGCCAACCTCGGCGACACCGAGTAGCGTACGGAGGCCGAAAAAGTGCTCGACGAGCACGTCGACGTGCATGTGGGCGACCCGCACGCGACGGACGACGCTATGGAGGAGGATCTCCCAGGGGGATACCCTGACGAAGAGCACGACGTCGACAATGGCGAAGGCAACGAGGATCGCGACCATCGCCATCGTCGTGCGACGAACTCGAGCCGATTGCTCGAGGAGGGCAAGAAGCCCGCCGCATCGCCTGAAGCTGCCAAAGACAGCGAGATTGCCAAGAGCAACAAGGGCGTTGAAAGCAGCCACACAAGAAGTTCCCATGAGAACAAGCCAGACGACGTCGCCGCAAAGGCAATTCGCGATGACCGTCGTAGGCTCGCGGAGTTTGCTGCCAAGGCCGCAGGCCGACTCAAGATCACAACCGATGGTGGAGATACGGCACCACTCGGAGGAATGTGGGTGGACCCTTCTTCCTACGATGCGGCCGCAATGGGGCAAGGAAGCGCCCACTCGAGCATCGCCGCCGACGACAGTCTTCTCCGGAAGGTGGGACTCCTTGGAGGCGTGTACGCAAACCATACCCTCTTGTAGTGGGTAAGGGTGTACGGACATTGCAAGGCCCTGGAGGCTATCTTCGATGCTCTGACGACATCGGAGCTCAAGTTCGCGTTCGCAAACCTGCTATTCCACGTCGGGCAGAGCATCACGGACCTTGACTGTGATCGCCAACTGCAGCGCCTGGCCGTCCATGAGGCAAGCCACCGATGCAACGACCTCGACAAGGCTTTGCACAGCGTGACCCAGGTGTGGATGAAGCAGCAAGCGCAGTGTGCCGCAGCTGCGGATGCCACTGCCGGTGGCAGCGACGACTTGCCTACCTCGACGACTTCGGGGTCGGTCATTAACACGTCCTTCCTCCACAGTATGGAGATCTTCCGGAAGGGCGTGAAGCTGACCGACTGGCTCAACCGCATGGAGCACGTCCTAGGTGTCCACAAGGCTCCACTCAGCCAGTGGGGCGACCTTGCCACAATCCGGCTTGAAGACAAACTCTTCAAGTATGTGGTCAAGGAGTGGAGTGCGCAGTTGTCGCACCTCGAGTGGCAGCCCATGCCGTGGGAGGCCTTGTGCACGATCATGCGCAAGAAGTGCACCCAACATGAGGAGGCGCAGTACGCTTTCCACAAGATCAAGGACTTCAGGTAGCTGGGCAGCTCGCTCGAATCCTACTTGAGCGAGTTCACCGCACTCGTGGAAGAAGGCGAAAGCTTCACCGAGGGCGATGGGACTCAAACCTTCAAGTACCCGGAGTCCATGCTGCTGGCGTACTTGCGTGATGGTCTCGCCAGCGAGAAGCTGAAGGACAAGACCACCACGACAGCCACTGGCCAAGCTTGGACAAGCTGGAGGGCGTTGCACGACTACATA
Source organism: Penium margaritaceum (assembly GCA_023375785.1). NCBI lineage: Eukaryota > Viridiplantae > Streptophyta > Zygnematophyceae > Desmidiales > Peniaceae > Penium > Penium margaritaceum. Next base: position 16,372 of record SZWC01026010.1, read on the forward strand.
AGTGAAGTGTATTTGGCGAACCCGAAGCACTACTATGATGCACGGCCAAATGCACGTGCACAGCAAGGCCGCGACATGCGCATGGACACTGCATGGGCTGGTGGGTCAGCTAGACAGCAAGGCGGGGCCGAGGGCAAGCAGCCTACAAACCCTCAAGCCAAGAAGGCTGGTGGATACAAGGGCCCCAAAAACAAGCGCAACCGCGAGAATGACGAGCTGCAGGCGGCGCGTGAGCGTTGCAACACATCCTTCCGCGAAGGGCTCTGCCACAACTGCATGCAGCCGGGCCACTTTAGGGCTCAGTGCCCTCAGGCTACTGGGGGTGGACAAGAGGCCGCGGCGTTAGCTGCAACAGTAGCACCTCGTGGGGATGGTGCAGCAGGAGGCCGCGGACAAGGCCGTGGACAGGGTCGCGGTCGCGGAAATGGGCCCGGCCGTGGTAACGGACAGGGTCGTGGGACGGGTTTTCCCCACCCCTGAGTGACGTCAGTGGGGACCACTCAGGGGTAAAACTGGATCAAGAGTGTGGGTTCATGTTTTCAAATGAGGATGTCAAACAATTTGATTTTTTGACGAGTTCAAATTTCTTTGTTGTCTTCTCTCCTCTTGTTGAACCGCATTCTACACTTGTTGACCGACATTGCCCACTAAACCTTGCGTCTCCGGACGAGATGCATGATCGTACATGCTTTGTGATGGCAACACGGACCACTATGCAAGAGTTGTGTGACGTAGTGATTGAAACAAACACCCTCAAAGCAATGAGTTCAATCACGTTTGCAGGACCTTTAGTCGACGATTTCGAACCAGTCAAATTTAAAGACTGGAAGGTGCTAGCCGAATTCACACGTGCCCACAGGATCTGGACTCAAGTGGGTGAATCATGGGAGTTTCGACGTCCGTCATACAGATTCCGTGTTTATCACAAACTCGGCTTGCCGTCATTGAGTCTGTTCACTCGGAAGAGTAGGGATAACATGACGATGCAGTTCAAAGGGCACCTAGCTGTTGCTCTTGTGAACGTACTTGCTGACATTGGAGGGGACGACTCGTTTGTTAGCCTTGGCTTTACCCGACAGGTTACCTTGAGGTACAAGCCATCGAATGGCGCAATTGTTGTCGGTGACAACCGTACTGTACCCGTGATCGGTACTTGTAAAGCAAAAATTGTATTTAAGGGTACACACAGAGTGTCACGTTGAAGGTACTCAACCTTCTTAACCCATTTGACGTGGTGCTAGGTGATCCTTGGCTCCGTGACAACAAGGCACTAATGTGCTTTAAATCAAAGCGTTTGATCCTCCGAAAAGGACAATGCCGCTTTACGTTGATTCTGAGTACGGAATTATCACCAACCCGACTCAAAGTCCATGCCAGCTTGTCTGCAATGCAGGTCAAGAGACGTATTCGACAAGGTTGTCGATACTTCTTGGCTCAGCTGCAGAAAGTTGAGGAAGATGTGACAGAAGACACCCTACAAGAGATCAGATCTCTATTGGCAGAGTTCTCGATTGTATTCCAAGACCCACCAGCTGGGCTTCCACCAGAAAGACACATGGGCCACACAATTCCGCTGCAACCGGAGGTGACTCCTGCGTTCAGACCCATGTATCGCCTTAGTCCAGCAGAAAGGCGAGGGGCCGAATGCCAAATCAAAGAGTACCTTGCAAAGGGGTGGATCGAGGAAGTAGCTTGCCGTACGGTGCGCCGATCCTTTTTGTGAACAAAAAGGATGGTGGTTTACGCATGTGTGTGGATTACCGGGCGTTGAACAAGCTGACGGTGAAAAATTGATTCCCCTTACTGCGGATTGAGGACCTTTTTGACCAACTCCAAGGCGCAAAAGTGTTTTCGTCCTTGGATTTGTCTCAAGGGTACCATCAAATCCGCATCACGGAAGACGATGTGCCCAAAACCGCGTTTCGAACGCACATTGGACACTATCAGTTCCGAGTGTTATGCTTCGGGCTTACAAATTCTCCGGCAACCTTCTAAGGAGAAATGAACTGAACGTTCGCCAAACAACTCGGACAGTTTGTCTTGGTTTACCTGGATGACATCCAGGTTTTCTCCAAATCAATGGAAGAGCACATAGAACATCTGCGCGAAGTTCTCGCAATCCTTCGGGAACATAAGTTCTATGCGAAAGTGAGCAAGTGCAAGTTTGCACAAGATGAGCTCGAATACCTTGGACACATCGTCGGCAAGGACGGCATCCGTGTCAACCCACAAAAGGTCCAAGCCATTCTGGACTGGCTACGTTCCAAGAATGTTGGGCAGATGCGGTCCTTCCTCGGCCTTACAAACTACTTTTGACGGTTTATGCGAGGATGTTTGACCCTGGTAGCACCGCTAACCAGGCTCACGTGAAAAGACGTGCGTTGGGAATGGACACGTGATTGCAATAATGCTTTTCTCAAGGTCAAAGAGCTCCTATCCACGGCGCCCGTCCTAGCACTTCCGGATCCATCGCAACCGTGGGAGGTTCGATGTGATATGTCGGTAGTAGGACTTGGAGCCGTCCTCATGCAGAATGGCCACCCAGTTGCGTATGATAGCCGGAAGCTCATTCACGCAGAAACGCAGTACACGACTGGGGATAAAGAGCTCCTTGCGGTACTACACACTTTCAAAATGTGGCGTTGCTACCTCGAGGGTGCTGAAGCGGGTGTGACGGTCGTGACCGACCATAATGCATTGGTGATTTTCCAAATGTAGCTGACCCTGTCAAGACGACAGGCGCGTTGGAGCAAATACTTGAGTCGATTCGCGTTCACATGGGAATATCGGCCAAGACGCATCAATGTGGCCGATCCACTAAGTCAACAGCCTGTGGAAATTAAAGCAACCACCGAGGTCAGTGGGTGTTTTGTGGCCATTGCAGCAGCAACAGGATCCGGATGGGATACTGTGTGGATTCTTGGTTTCAAGACTCTCAAAATCTGGACAAGTATGGCTTGGTGGAGGCCTCAGGAATCTTTTGGCACGGAGAAAAAGTAGTTGTGCCAAACTCGGGAGACCTTCGAGCAAAGGTTATCTCCCAGTTCTACGACCCGCCGGTCGCAGGTCATGTGGGACCCCGAAAGACCGGACAGGCACTCTCGGACCACTATTGGTGGCCAGGGTGGAGTGTTGATGTCCGTAAGTATTGCATGACATGCGACCCATGTCTTCGGAATAAGGCCAGTAACAAGAAGCCTGTTGGACTCCTCCAACAGCTTCCCATTCCTGGGACTCCATGGGAGTGCGTAGCATGGACTTCATTACTGGTCTTCCGAACACAGCCCGTGGACATGATGCAATACTAGTCGTTGTAGATCTTTTCACGAAGATGACACACTTCATTCCTACAACCACTGACGTGAACGCAGAGGAGACCGCTCGTCTATTCTTTGAGGGTGACGTAAAGTACCACGGCTTGCCGTTGCTCATTATCTCTGATCGAGATCGAAAATTTGCTAGTAAGTTCTGGCAAAAGATGCACGAATACTTTGACAGTGAATCGCAAATGTCGTCAGCATTTCACCCTCAAACTGACGGACAAATAGAGCGCATGAATCGCACTTTGGAGCAGATGCTCTGCATGTACGTGGACCCTGCCATGCATGATTGGGAAGAATTCCTAGCACCAGCAGAGTTTACGGTGAACAACTCGGTGAACGAGTCCACACAGTTCATACCGTTCGTGTTGAACAGTGGTCGGCATCTAGTGGTACCCTCTTCATTGGTGAAGAGTGGGAGTACAGGAGGGCAGGTTCCTTTCGCTCAAGCCTTTGCCGAGCACATTGACTCCTTGTTATAGGATGCGAAGGGTCACCTTCAAGCAACTTGGCAGCGACAAAAGGCATATGCCGACAAAGGTCGCTGGGAGGTCTCGTTTGACATTGGTGACAAAGTGTTGCTTAGCACTACAAACCTTTGGCTGAAGTCGCCAGGGGTAAGAAAACTTCTACCGAAGTGGATTGGTCCGTTTGCCATTGTGGCACGCATCGGGCTAGTGGCATACCACTTGCTACTTCCGCCGAGTATGAAGATACATGACGTGTTTCATGTGAGCCTGCTAGCTCCATACACGGCTGAAGGAATTATTCAACCACCGCCAACGGTCCTGGTTGCCGAAGGCCAATACGAGGTCCTTCGCCTACTCCAACACCGAGAGCGTACTCTTTGGTAGCGCGTTGTCAGGGAGTACCTCGCTCATTGGGCGGGTTGTGGACCTGAACATAATTCATGAGAGCCCGAATCTTGGTTGCCCACAGGGGTGGTCAACGAGTACTGGAGCGAGCTTACAGCTCGCACAGATCGACGCGTGGCAGCAGGTACCACCTGAACGCAGATAAAGTGAACAACATTCCCACAGGGCGAGCATTCATGGACAGCGACCATAGGAGGTTGGGGACGCCCAACATGGTTGTCGCGCGGACGCTCCAGCCTAAAGGGGGGAGGCCGCTAGCCGTGCTGACCGACAAGCTGCAGCTTACCCTACTTCCTGGTGATTTTGATTATTTAGCAGGCATGAATTTAGTAATCTTTGATTTCGGCGTCGGATTTATATCGTGGATGCCTCTTTAAATTCGTTGAAAATACCATGATGTCTGTTTGAATTCGGCGACGGGTCCGTGTCAAATTTTCAATTCGGCGAAAGGGAGTGGCCGTTCCACAGATGGGGGCCGTTGTGTCAAGATTGCGCGCGTTGTGCTTCGTCAACGGCAACGCGGGAAACTGTGTTTGGCTGCAACGGCCAATCACGCCACAGATGTTGGCACATAGAGATAAAGGCGAGGAATGTCCTTTCATGTGGTGCAGTCTACCCAGCGAATCGCCATCCACTTTTTGCAGTCGACACTCCGGTACGATGGACCTCTATCTGCAGATGGTTTTGCCCGAAGAGCGCGCACGTCGCATCATGCATGCCAATCGTCAAGGTCCTGCTGCTCGTACGCCACCACCACGCCGACCAGTTGGGAGGCCACGCAATCCTGTCACGCTGTCGGTTGACAACACCGAGGAACCACGCATGCCAGTGCATGACCATTCAACGTACACTGACTGCAGGGACAGTGTCTTACCTCCAACGCCCCTTTCTCTCCTGTCGACCATTCCTCTTGTATGGTGCCAGGTGACGTCCACTGGTGGCTCTCATTCCACAGTTAACTGCACCGTGACCACCCGGCCGTGTCCTCCAAGGAAGACTTGGAACTACAGCCCAGGTGCTGGATCTTCTGGCACTGTGGACATCAAGGGAAGCTCTCCACCCCCTAAGAGGCGTCGTCCAACTACGGCTGAAAGAGGCAAGGCTCCCGCCACGTTGCCGGTCAAGCGCCCAAAGCACAAGCCTCCACAAACAAGGCTCCGTACAGGGGCGTTGTTCATCAACGACTCTGAACCCGCAACGTGAAGAACAGCAATGGACACGGCAACATCAGCGACAGCAACAGCAACAGCATCTACGAAAAAGAAACGTCATCCTCCACATCCAACGGTCAGGACAGCGATGACTCCACCGATACGAAGTGCCTTGCCCTCCAGGTCATGTCGAAGACGACAACCGCCGATACCGGCGGATCGACGGCTGGTTCTGCCTCTCGCAAGAGAGGCAAATACGCTGACTGGTTTGGTTCGGGGCATTTCCAAACCATTTACCAGGCGTACAAAATGCAGCCATTCACGTACGCAACTGTACAGCATCTACGTCGCATGTTTCGCACACCGGATGGCTATTGTGTGTTCGATCGACTTGCGGCAAGCACAGTGGTGGGGTGGTTCGTGGAGGGCACAAAAATCATAAAAAAGCAGTACGAGGATGCTGTCCTGGCGTCTAAAGCGGTCGCACCATCAGCTCCATTGAGTAACAAGAAGCGTAAGCACGGCTGCAAGGGGAAAAGTTCCTGGATCGCTTCCCAACCGGCCATCATGCAGGAGATCAAGAAAGTGCTGGAGGCAGACCGAGCAGCTGGCCTGGCGCTGAATAGCAAAACTGTACGGCAGAAAGTGCGGGGGATCATCACGCGCTATGCACCCGATGAGCTTGAGCGCATGGGGCTGAAGGCGTTCAGCAGATCATAGGTGCGCTCCTTCATCTCTCATGAACTTGGATGGTTATGGCGTGCTGGAACCACGGCTGCTCAAAAGGTGCCCGCCGATTGGGAGGAGCAAGTGCTCACATTCCACCGGAAAGCATCTTGCATGGTGACGTTATACGGCATAAAGCCGTTTTTTGTCATCAACGCCGACCACACGTCGGTCCAGCTGATGCCAGCATGTGGACACACATACGCTCCTACCGGAAGCGACGACGTCGCCATTCTTGGTCTCGAGGATAAACGGTGCATCACGGCTGTCGTCACCAGCTCCATGACCGGTGACCTACTCCCCATGCAATTGATTTTTGGGGGCAAAACCACACGATGCCTGCCGTGGGGTGAAAACGCCACCAGACTGGTGGAGTCCGGGTGGAACCTGACGTTCACGCCAACACACTGGGCGAATGCGGACACTACTCGTGAGTGGGTCCGCGCTATTGTCGTGCCGTACTACAAACGCACATGCGCCGCCCTCAAAGTGAAGGAGGGAGAGGTTGTCATCCTGCTCGTCCCCGACACGTGGCGGCCTCAGTGCAGTGTGACCTTCCAAGAGTGGCTGACAACAAATTTTCCATACATGCGTACGGTGTACATCCCAGCGGGATGCACACCGAAGGCGCAACCGGCGGACACAGGCATCATGCGTCCGCTGAAAAACAAGCTTGAAGAACTGTTTGCAGAGTGGGATTCTGAGTGGACACGCATGGGGGAGAGCACGGGCGTTGGGATGAAGGTCATGAAGGATGTAGCATGCTTGTGGTTTTATGATGCATGGATGTACCTGCAAGATGCTGAGCCACTAGTGAAAAATGCATGGGCCAGGTCAAACTTCCCCAGGGTTTTCGTCCCCGCTTTCCAGCTGGCAACAGCACCGTACGCTGTGAAATTACTTTTCCACTCCGATGAGGTCGAGGAGGAGGACGTCGTCGTGTAGTGTCTTTAATGAAGTCATTTTGTCCTTTCCACTGTACGCACTCATGTCCCCCTCTCGCTTTGTGTATTGTGTTTCGCCGAATTTGAACATCTCGCAAGTCTGGCACAAAATGACCACAAATAATCACTGAGTAGAACACGTAATGAAATAGAACATCAAAGAATACCCTACAATGAAAAACGCATACTAACTGTTTAAATTCGATTATTCACTTCCTTCATTGATTTGATGCTTGTATAAATTCGTTGAAATGTTGAAATCGGCGCAATTCGACAAACAAAAATATAGTTAAAATCAAAATCACCAAGCAGTAGGGTAGGTCTAAGTGCCATGCACGTGAAATTATAAATTATAAATTATAAATTATAAATTTTCTTTCACAATGTTGATTACTCACTGACTGACAATCCTACTTGTTGTTCATGAACCGCGACGGTTCATAATAAGTGGGGAGGAATGTAGCGGGAGGGCCACTTCGGCCTTCCCTCCTCGTTGAAGAGAGGGGTGGTTGCGCACCACCCCTCGCGTCAGCGAGGGCTGGCCGGTGGCCAGCACTTCGCTGGCCGCCGGCCAGCTCGCTGCCGGCCGGCTGGACGACCGGCGGCCGGCCAAGCGACCGGCCGGTCACCGGCCGGCCAACCGCCAGCCGCTGATCGCAGCCTCAGCCGGATTGGCGGCTGAGAGGCCCCGAGGGCCTCGAGAGCGAGGCCTTGTGGCCTCGTGACCTCGCCCCACCTCGCCCTCCTTGCAAAACAAGCAAGCAAGGACGAGGGACAGGGGGAGCGAGGGTGAGGTCAAGAGAGAGCTGGCGCAAAATTGCCGGCGTGCCTTGCACGCGACGATTTTGCACCAGAACGGCAAAACGTAAATCAAAGTTCGTTCTCGAAAAAATTCGACATAAAATAAACAAAATAACTCGTGCGAAGACACGAGTTTGAGGTAAAAACCCCCGGTTTGGGTCCCAAATCCAGGGGTTTGGTTAAAAACGGATATGGGCCTCCGGAGACTCAAAATATTTGGGTCTCCCTGCTCTGGGTCATTGATGACGATTGCCCCTCAGTCCTGTGCACAGGGTAAACCCCTGACACGGACTGAGAACGCCAGTCCGCGAACTCCGATGACGACTTCAGAGCATGAGCCGGAGACACGACACGTTACAATATGTCTATTAAATGTATATGAACCTCTATGTGTATATGAATATATTTGTGTATATGTATATGTATATGTATATGTATATGTATATGTATATGTATATGTATATGTATATGTATATGTATATGTATATGTATATGTATATGTATATGTATATGTATATGTATATGTATCTGTATATGTATATGTATATGTATATGTATACGTATATGTATATGTATATGTATATGTATATGTATAT
>SZWC01026011.1:15191-31307 GCA_023375785.1 Penium margaritaceum
GGGGGGTACGCGTTCAATGGGTAAGTGGCTACGCTCACAGCTGTCGGCGCACTCTCGGGACCTCTTGTGCGGGTTTCATCGAGATGATCACACGCGGCACTACTGTACGGCTACCTCTACGCGTCGCATTTTATGCCACGCAATTCTGACAGGCCATTTGCGACAACGGAATTGTTGCGCCGGGGGGATACGCGTTCACTGGTGCGTGGTTGCGCTCAGAGCTGCCGGCGCACTCTCCGGACTTCCGATGAGAGTTTCATGAAGATGATCACACCAGGCACTACTATACAGCAACCTCTACCCGCCGCATTTTACGCCATGCAATTCTGACAGGCCATTTGTGACAATGGAATTGTTGCACCGGGGGGGTATGCGTTCACTGGGTGCGTGGCTGCGCTCATAGCTGCCGACGTACTCTCCGGACCTCCGGTCGGCGTTTCATCAAGATAATCACACCTTGCAGTACTGTACGACTACCTCTACGTGGCGCATTTTACGCCACGCAATTCTGATGGGCCATTTGTGACAACGGAATTGTTGCGTCGGGGGGGTACGCGTTCATTGGGTACGTGGCTGCGTTCACAGCTACCGGCGCACTCTTGAGACCTCCGGTGAGGGTTTCATCAAGATGATCACACCTGGCAGTACTTTACGGCTACCTCTACGCGCCACATTTTACGCCATGCAATTCTGACGGGCCATTTGCGACAACGAAATTATTGCACCGGGAGGGTACGTGTTCATTTAGTGTGTGGCTGCGCTCACAGCTGCCGGCACATTCTCTGGACCTCCGGTGAGGGTTTCATCGAGATGATCACACCTGGAAGAACTGTCTGGCTACCTCTACGTGCCACATTTTACCCCACACAATTCTGACGGGCCATTTGTGACAACAGAATAATTGCGCCGGGGGGGGTCCGCGTTCACTGGGTAAGTGGCTGCGCTCACAGCTGCCGGCACACTCTCGGGATCTCCGGTGAGGGTTTCATCGAGATGATCAAACCTGGAAGTACAGTACGGCTACCTCTACGTGCCACATTTTACGCCACGCATTTCTGATGGGCCATTTGTGACAACGGAATTGTTGCGCCGGGGGGGTACGCGTTCACTGGGTGTGTGGTTGTGCTCACAGCTGCCGGCGCACTCTCGGGACCTACTGTGAGGCTTTCATCAAGATGATCACACCTGGCAGTACTGTACAACTACCTCTACGCACTGCATTTTACACCACGGAATTCTGACAGCCCATTTGCGACAACGGAATTGTTGCGCCGGGGGGTATGCGTTCACTAGGTACGTGGCTGCGCTCACGGCTGCCGGCGCACTCTCGGGACCTCCGGTGAGGGTTTCATTAAGATGATCACTCCTGGCAGTACTGTACGACTACCTCTATGCGCCGCATTTTGTGCCACGCAATTCTGACAGGCCATTTGCGACAACGGAATTGTTGCGCCGGGGGGGGGGGGGGTACGCGTTCACTGGGTGCGTAGCTGCGCTCACAGCTGCCGACGCACTCTCCAGACCTCCGGTGAGGGTTTCATCGAGATGACCACACCTGCGAGTACTATACAGCCACCTCTACGCGCCGCATTTTACGCCACGCAATTCTGATGGGCCATTTGCGTCAACAGAATTGTTGCACCGGGGGGGGTACGCGTTCACTGGGTGCGTAGCTGCGCTCACAGCTGCCGACGCACTCTCCAGACCTCCGGTGAGGGTTTCATCGAGATGACCACACCTGCGAGTACTATACAGCCACCTCTACGCGCCGCATTTTACGCCACGCAATTCTGATGGGCCATTTGCGTCAACAGAATTGTTGCACCGGGGGGGGTACGCGTTCACTGGGTGCGTAGCTGCGCTCACAGCTGCCGACGCACTCTCCAGACCTCCGGTGAGGGTTTCATCGAGATGACCACACCTGCGAGTACTATACAGCCACCTCTACGCGCCGCATTTTACGCCACGCAATTCTGATGGGCCATTTGCGTCAACAGAATTGTTGCACCGGGGGGGGTACGCGTTCACTGGGTGCGTAGCTGCGCTCACAGCTGCCGACGCACTCTCCAGACCTCCGGTGAGGGTTTCATCGAGATGACCACACCTGCGAGTACTATACAGCCACCTCTACGCGCCGCATTTTACGCCACGCAATTCTGATGGGCCATTTGCGTCAACAGAATTGTTGCACCGGGGGGGGTACGCGTTCACTGGGTGCGTAGCTGCGCTCACAGCTGCCGACGCACTCTCCAGACCTCCGGTGAGGGTTTCATCGAGATGACCACACCTGCGAGTACTATACAGCCACCTCTACGCGCCGCATTTTACGCCACGCAATTCTGATGGGCCATTTGCGTCAACAGAATTGTTGCACCGGGGGGGGTACGCGTTCACTGGGTGCGTAGCTGCGCTCACAGCTGCCGACGCACTCTCCAGACCTCCGGTGAGGGTTTCATCGAGATGACCACACCTGCGAGTACTATACAGCCACCTCTACGCGCCGCATTTTACGCCACGCAATTCTGATGGGCCATTTGCGTCAACAGAATTGTTGCACCGGGGGGGGTACGCGTTCACTGGGTGCGTAGCTGCGCTCACAGCTGCCGACGCACTCTCCAGACCTCCGGTGAGGGTTTCATCGAGATGACCACACCTGCGAGTACTATACAGCCACCTCTACGCGCCGCATTTTACGCCACGCAATTCTGATGGGCCATTTGCGTCAACAGAATTGTTGCACCGGGGGGGGTACGCGTTCACTGGGTGCGTAGCTGCGCTCACAGCTGCCGACGCACTCTCCAGACCTCCGGTGAGGGTTTCATCGAGATGACCACACCTGCGAGTACTATACAGCCACCTCTACGCGCCGCATTTTACGCCACGCAATTCTGATGGGCCATTTGCGTCAACAGAATTGTTGCACCGGGGGGGGTACGCGTTCACTGGGTGCGTAGCTGCGCTCACAGCTGCCGACGCACTCTCCAGACCTCCGGTGAGGGTTTCATCGAGATGACCACACCTGCGAGTACTATACAGCCACCTCTACGCGCCGCATTTTACGCCACGCAATTCTGATGGGCCATTTGCGTCAACAGAATTGTTGCACCGGGGGGGGTACGCGTTCACTGGGTGCGTAGCTGCGCTCACAGCTGCCGACGCACTCTCCAGACCTCCGGTGAGGGTTTCATCGAGATGACCACACCTGCGAGTACTATACAGCCACCTCTACGCGCCGCATTTTACGCCACGCAATTCTGATGGGCCATTTGCGTCAACAGAATTGTTGCACCGGGGGGGGTACGCGTTCACTGGGTGCGTAGCTGCGCTCACAGCTGCCGACGCACTCTCCAGACCTCCGGTGAGGGTTTCATCGAGATGACCACACCTGCGAGTACTATACAGCCACCTCTACGCGCCGCATTTTACGCCACGCAATTCTGATGGGCCATTTGCGTCAACAGAATTGTTGCACCGGGGGGGGTACGCGTTCACTGGGTGCGTAGCTGCGCTCACAGCTGCCGACGCACTCTCCAGACCTCCGGTGAGGGTTTCATCGAGATGACCACACCTGCGAGTACTATACAGCCACCTCTACGCGCCGCATTTTACGCCACGCAATTCTGATGGGCCATTTGCGTCAACAGAATTGTTGCACCGGGGGGGGTACGCGTTCACTGGGTGCGTAGCTGCGCTCACAGCTGCCGACGCACTCTCCAGACCTCCGGTGAGGGTTTCATCGAGATGACCACACCTGCGAGTACTATACAGCCACCTCTACGCGCCGCATTTTACGCCACGCAATTCTGATGGGCCATTTGCGTCAACAGAATTGTTGCACCGGGGGGGGTACGCGTTCACTGGGTGCGTAGCTGCGCTCACAGCTGCCGACGCACTCTCCAGACCTCCGGTGAGGGTTTCATCGAGATGACCACACCTGCGAGTACTATACAGCCACCTCTACGCGCCGCATTTTACGCCACGCAATTCTGATGGGCCATTTGCGTCAACAGAATTGTTGCACCGGGGGGGGTACGCGTTCACTGGGTGCGTAGCTGCGCTCACAGCTGCCGACGCACTCTCCAGACCTCCGGTGAGGGTTTCATCGAGATGACCACACCTGCGAGTACTATACAGCCACCTCTACGCGCCGCATTTTACGCCACGCAATTCTGATGGGCCATTTGCGTCAACAGAATTGTTGCACCGGGGGGGGTACGCGTTCACTGGGTGCGTAGCTGCGCTCACAGCTGCCGACGCACTCTCCAGACCTCCGGTGAGGGTTTCATCGAGATGACCACACCTGCGAGTACTATACAGCCACCTCTACGCGCCGCATTTTACGCCACGCAATTCTGATGGGCCATTTGCGTCAACAGAATTGTTGCACCGGGGGGGGTACGCGTTCACTGGGTGCGTAGCTGCGCTCACAGCTGCCGACGCACTCTCCAGACCTCCGGTGAGGGTTTCATCGAGATGACCACACCTGCGAGTACTATACAGCCACCTCTACGCGCCGCATTTTACGCCACGCAATTCTGATGGGCCATTTGCGTCAACAGAATTGTTGCACCGGGGGGGGTACGCGTTCACTGGGTGCGTAGCTGCGCTCACAGCTGCCGACGCACTCTCCAGACCTCCGGTGAGGGTTTCATCGAGATGACCACACCTGCGAGTACTATACAGCCACCTCTACGCGCCGCATTTTACGCCACGCAATTCTGATGGGCCATTTGCGTCAACAGAATTGTTGCACCGGGGGGGGTACGCGTTCACTGGGTGCGTAGCTGCGCTCACAGCTGCCGACGCACTCTCCAGACCTCCGGTGAGGGTTTCATCGAGATGACCACACCTGCGAGTACTATACAGCCACCTCTACGCGCCGCATTTTACGCCACGCAATTCTGATGGGCCATTTGCGTCAACAGAATTGTTGCACCGGGGGGGGTACGCGTTCACTGGGTGCGTAGCTGCGCTCACAGCTGCCGGCACACTCTCGAGACCTCCGGTGAGGGTTTCATCGAGATGACCACACCTGCGAGTACTGTACAGCCACCTCTACGCGCCGCATTTTACGCCACACAATTCTGAAGGGCCATTTGCGATGACGGAATTGTTGCGCGGGGGGGGCACGCATTCACTGGGTGCATGGCTGCGCTCACAGCTGCCGACGCACTCTCGAGACCTCCCGTGAGGGTTTCATCGAGATGATCACACCTGGCTGTACTGTACGGGTGCCTCTACCAGCCGAATTTTACGCCACGCAGTTCTGACGGGCCATTTCCGACAACGGAATTGTTGCACCGGGGGGGTACGCGTTCACTGGGTGCGTGAGTGCGCTCACAGCTGCCAGCGCACTCTCGGGACCTCCGGTGAGGGTTTCATCGAGATGATCACACTTCGTAGTACTGTACGGCTACCTCTACGTGCCGCATTTTACGCCACGCAATTCTGACGAACCATGTGCAACAATGGAATCGTTGCACCGAGGGGGTACGTGTTCACTGGGTGCGTGGTCGCGCTCACAGCTGCCGGCGCACTCTCGGGACCTCCGGTGAGGGTTTCATCGAGATTATCAAACCAGGCAGTACTCTATGGCTACCTCTACGTGCCGCGTTTTACGTCACGCAATTCTGACGGGCCATAAGCGACAACAGAATTGTTGCGCCGGGGGAGGGTACGCGTTCAGTGGGTGCATGGCTGCGCTCACAGCTGCCAGCTCACTCTCGGGACCTCAAGTGAGGGTTTCATCAAGATGATCACACCTGGCAATACTGTACGGCTACATCTACGTGCCGAAATTTACGCCACGCAATTTTGACGGGCCATTTGCGACAACGAAATTGTTGCGCCGGGGGGGTACGTGTTTACTAGGTGGGTGGCTTCGCTCACAGCTGCCGGTACACTCTCGGGACCTCCGGTGAGGGTTTCATCGAGATGATCACTGCTGGCAGTACTGTACAGCTACCTCTACTCGCCGCATTTTAGGCCACGCAATTCTCCTAGGCCATTTGCGACAACGGAATTGTTGCGCCGGGGGGGGTTACGCGTTCACTCGGTGCGTGGCTGTGCTCACAACTGCCGGCGCAGTCTCGGGACCTGCGGTGAGGGTTTCATCAAGATAATCACACCTGGCAGTACTGTACGACTACCTCTACGTGCCGCATTTCACGCCACGCAATTCTGACAGGCCATTTGCGACAACTGAATTGTTGCGCTGGGGAGGTACGCGTTCAGTGGGTGTGTGGCTGCCCTCACAGCTGCCGGCGCACTCTCAAGACCTCCAGTGAGGGTTTCATCGAGATGATCATACCTGGCAGTAATGTACGGCTATCTCTTCGTGTCGCATTTTACGCCACACAATTCTCACGGGCCATTTTTGACAACGGAATTGTTGCGCCAGGGGGGTACGTGTTCACTCGGTGCGTGGCTGCGCTCACAGCTGCCGACACACTCTCGGGACCTTTGGTGAGGGTTTCATCACGATGATCACACCTGGCAGTACTGTACGGCTACCTCTACGTGTCCCATTTTATGCCACGTAGTTCTGACGAGTCATTTCCGACAACGGAATTGTTGCGTCGGGGGGGTACACGTTCAGTGGGTGCGTGGTTGCGCTCACAGCTTCCGTCGCACTCTCAGGACCTCCGGTGAGGGTTTCATCAAGATGATCACACCTGCCAGTACTATATGGCCACCTCTACGCACCGCATTTTACGCCACACAATTCTGAAAGGCCATTTGCGACAACGGAATTGTTGCGCAGGGGATGGGTACGCGTTCACTGGGTGCATGGTTGCGCTCACAGGTTCGGCGCACACTCGGGACCTTCCGTGAGCGTTTCATCGAGATGATCACACCTGGCAGTACTGTAAGTCTGCATTTACGCGCCGCATTCTATGCCACACAATTCTAACGGGCCATTTGCGACAACGGAATTATTGCGCCGAGGGCGTACGCGTTCACTTGGTAAGTGGCTGCAATCACAGCTGCCGGCGCACTCTTGGGACCTCCTGTGAGGGTTTCATCAAGATGATCACACCTGGCAGTACTGTACGGCTACCTGTACGCGCCACATTTTATGCCACGCAATGCTGAATGGCCATTTGCGACAACGGAATTGTTGCGCCGGGGGGGTACGCGTTCATTGGGTGTGTGGCTGCGCTCACAGCTGTCGACGCACTCTCGGGACCTCTGGTGAGGATTTCATGAAGATGATCACACCTGCAGGTACTGTACGTCTACCTCTACGCGCCGCATTTATCACCATGCAATTATGACTGGCCATTTGCGATAACGGAATTATTGTGCCGGGAGGGTACGCGTTCACCAGGTGCGTGGCTGCGCTCAAAGCTGCCGGCATACTCTCGGGACCTCCGGTGAGGGTTTCATCGAGATGATCACACCTGGCAAACAGTACGGCTACCTTTACACGCCACATTTTACGCCACACAATTCTGACGAGGCATTTGCAACAACGGAATCGTTACGGAGGGGGTACGCGGTTACTGGGTGTGTGGCTGCGCTCACAGCTGCCGACGCACTCTCGGGACCTCCGATGAGGGATTCATCGAGATAATCACACCTGGCAGTACAGTATGGCTACCTCTACGCGTCGCATTTAATGCCACACAATTGTGACAGGCCATTGGCAACAACGGAATTATTGCGTTGGGGGGGGACGCGTTCACTGCGTGCGTGGCTGCGCTCACAGCTCCCGGCACACTCTCGGGACCTCCGATGAGGGTTTCATGAAGATGATCACACCTGGCAGTACTGTACGACTACCTATACGTGCCGCATTTTACGCCACGCAATTCTGACGGGCCATTTGCGACAACGGAATTGTTGCGCCGGGGGGTACGCGTTCACTGTGTGTGTGGCTGCGCTCACAGCTGCCGGTGAACTCTCGGGACCTCCGGTGAGGTTTTCATCGAAATGATCACACCTGGCAGTACTGTACGGTTACCTCTACGCATCGCATTTTATGCCACACAATTTTGACAAGCCATTTGCGACAACAAAATTGTTGCGCCGGGGGAGTACGCGTTGACTAGGTGCGTGGCTGCGCTCACAGCTGCCGGCGCACTCTCGGGACCTCTGGTGAGGCTTTCATCGAGATGATCACACCTAGCAGTTATGTACGGCTACCTCTACACGCCGCATTTTACGCCACACAATTCTGACGGGCCATTTGCGACAACGAAATTGTTGCGTCTGGGGGATACGCGTTCACTGGGTGCGTGGCTACGCTCATAGCTGCCGGAACACTCTCGGGACCTCGAGTGAGGGTTTCATCGAGATGATCACAGCTGGTAGTTCTGTATGGCTACCTTTACGCACCACATTTCATGCCACACAATTCTGATGGGCCATTTGCGACAACGGAATTGTTGCGCCGGAGGGGTACGCATTCACTGGGTGCATGGTTGCGCTCACAGCTTCTGGCGCACTCTCGGGACCTCCAGTGAGGGTTTCATCAAGATGATCATACCAGCGAGTACTGTACGGCCACCTCTACACGCTGCATTTTACGCCACACAATTCTGAAGGGCCATTTGCGACAATGGAATTGTTGCGCGGGGAGCGGTACGCGTTCACTTGGTGCATGGCTGCGCTCACAGCTGCCGGCGCACTCTCGGGACCTCTGGTGAGGGTTTCATTGAGATGATCACACTTGGCAGTACTGTACGGCTACCTCTACGCGTCGCATTTTACGCCACACAATTCTGACGGGCCATGTGCGACAACGAAATCGTTGCGCCAGGGGGGTACGTGTTCACTCGGTATGTGGCTGCCCTCATAGCTGCCAGCGCACTCTCGGCACCTTTGGTGAGGCTTTCATCAAGATGATCACACCTGGCAGTACTGTACGGCTACGTCTACGTGCCGCATTTTATGCCACGCAATTCTGATGGGTCATTTGCAACAACGGAATTATTGCACCGGGGGGGGTGCACGTTCACTGGGTTCGTGGCTGCGCTCACAGCTGCCGGCGCACTGTCAGGACCTCCGGTGAGGGTTTCATCAAAATGATCACACCTGGCAGTACTGTACGGCTACCTCTACGCGCCGCATTTTACGCCACACAATACTGACGGGCCATTTGCAACAACGTAATTGTTGCGCCGGGGGGGTACGCATTCACTGGGTGCATGGTTGCGCTCACAGCTTCGGGCGCACTCTCGGGACTTCGGGTGAGGGTTTAATCAAGATGATCACACATGCCAGTACTGTACGGCCACCTCTACGTGCCGCATTTTACGCCACGCAATTCTGTAGAGCCATTTGTGACAACGGAATTGTTGCGCGGGGGGTACGCGTTCACTTGGTGCATGGCTGTCCTCACAGCTGCCGGCGCACTCTCGGGACCTCCCGTGAGGGTTTCATCAAGATGATCACACCTGGCAGTACTGTACGAATGCCTCTACGCGCTGCATTTTATGGATGAAATTCTGACGGGCCATTTGCGACAACGGAATTGTTGCACCAGAGGTGTACGCGTTCACTGGGTGCGTGGCTGCGCTCACAGCTGCCGGCGCACTCTCCGGACCTCCGGTGAGGGTTTCATCAAGATGATCACACGTGGCAGTGCTGTACGGCTACCTCTACTTGCCATATTTTACACCACACAATTTTGACAGGTCATTTATGACAACGGAATTGTTTTGCCGGGGGGTACGCGTTCACTGGGTGCGTGGCTGCGCTCACAGCTGCCGGCGCACTCTCCGGAAATCTGGTGAGGGTTTCATCGAGATGATCACACTTGGCAGTACTGTACGGCTACCTTTACGCGCCGCATTTTACGCCACGCAATTCTGAGAGGCCATGTGCGATAACGGAATTGTTGCGTCGGGGGGGTACGTGTTCATTGGGTGCGTGGCTCCGCTCATAGCTGCTGGCGCACTCTCGGGACCTCCGATGAGGGTTTCATCGAGATGATCACACTAGGCAGTACTGTACGGCTACCTCTACACGTTGCATTTTACGTCACGCAATTCTGAAGGGCCATTTGCGACAACGGAATTGTTGCGCCGGGGGGTACGCGTTCACTTGGTGCGTGGCTGCGCTCACAGCTCCCGGCGCACTCTCGGGACCTCCGGTGATGGTTTCATCAAGATGATCACACCTGGTAGTACTGTATGGCTACCTCTACACACCGCATTTTACGCCACATAATTCTGATGGGCCATTTGCGACAACGGAATTGTTGCGCCGGAGGGGTACGCATTCACTGGGTGCATGGTTGCGCTCACAGCTTCCGGCGCACTCTCGGGACCTCCGGTGAGGGTTTCATCGAGATGATCACACCAGCCAGTACTGTACGGCCACCTCTACACGCCGCATTTTACGCCACATAATTCTGAAGGGCCATTTGCGACAACAGAATTGTTGCGCGGGGGGGGGTACGCACTCACTTGGTGCATGGCTGCGCTCACAGCTGCCGGCGCACTCTCGGGACCTCTGGTGAGGGTTTCATCGAGATGATCAAACTTGGCAGTACTGTACAACTAACTCTACGTGTCGTCTTTTATGCCACGTAATTCTGACGGGCCATGTGCGACAACAGAATTGTTGCGCCGGGGGGGTACGTGTTCACTGGGTGCGTGGCTACGCTCATAGCTGCCGGCGCATTCTCGGGACCTCCGATGAGGCTTTCATCAAGATGATCACACGTGGCAGTACTGTACGGCTACCTCTACGCACCGCATTTTATGCCACGCAATTCTGATGGGTCATTTGCGACAACGGAATTATTACGCCGGGGGGATTCACGTTCATTGGGTGCGTGGCTGCGCTCACAGCTGCCGGCGCACTGTGAGGATCTCTGATGAGGCTTTCATTGAAATGATCACACCTGGAAGTACTGTACGGCTACCTCTACGCGCCGCATTTTTTGCCACACAATTCTGACGGGTCATTTGCGACAACGGAATTGTTGCGACGGGGGGGTACGCATTCACTGGGTGCATGTTTGCGCTCACAGCTTCCGCCGCACTCTCGGGACTTTAGGTGAGGGTTTCATCAAGATGATCACACCTGTCAGTACTGTACGGCCACCTCTACGTGCCGCATTTTACGCCACGCAATTCTGAAGAGCCATTTGTGACAACAGAATTGTTGCGCGGGGGGGAGGGGGTACGCGTTCACTTGGTGCATGGCTGCGCTCACAGCTGCCGGCGCACTCTTGGGACCTCCCGTGAGGGTTTCATGGAGATGATCACACCTGGCAGTACTGTACAGCTGCCTCTACGCGCCGTATTTTATGCCATGTAAGTCTGACGGGCCATTTGCGACAATGGAACTGTTGCGCCGGGGGTGTACGCGTTCACTGGGTGCGTGGCTGCGCTCATAGCTGCCGGCGCACTCTCGGGACCTCCGGTGAGGGTTTCATCAAGATGATCATACCTGGCAGTACTGTATGGCTCCCTCTACTTGCCACATTTTACGCCACACAATTTTGACAGGCCATTTACGAGAACGGAATTTTTTTGCGGAGGGGTACGCGTTCACTGGGTGCGTGGCTGCGCTCACAGCTGCCGGCGCACTCTCGGGACCTCTGGAGAGGGTTTCATCGAGATGATCACACTTGGCAGTACTGTACAACTAACTCTACGCGTCGTCTTTTATGCCATGTAATTCTGACGGGCCATGTGCGACAACGGAATTGTTGCGCCGGGGGGGTACGTGTTCACTGGGTGCGTGGCTGCGCTCACAGCTGCCGGCGCACTCTCGGGACCTCCGGTGAGGGTTTCATCAAGATGATCACACCTGGCAGTACTAAACGGCTACCTCTACACGTCGCATTTTACGTCACGCAATTCTGATGGGCCATTTTGTGACAACGGAACTGTTGCGCCGGGGGGTACGCGTTCACTGGGTGCGTGGCTGCGCTCACAGCTGCCGGCGCACTCTCGGGACCTCCGGTGAGGATTTCATCAAGATGATCACACCTGGCAGTACTGTACGGCTACCTCTACTTGCCGCATTTTACGCCACGCAATTTTGACGGGCCATCTACGACAACGGAATTGTTTTGCCGGGGGATACGCGTTCACTAGGTGCGTGGCTACGCTCACAGCTGCCGGCGCACTCTCGGGACCTCCGGTGTGGGTTTCATCAAGATGATCACACCTGGCAGTACTGTACGGCTACCTCTACGTGCTGCATTTTACGTCACGCAATTTTGATGGGCCATTTGCGACAACAGAATTGTTGCACCAGGGGGGTACGCGTCCACTGGGTTCGTGGCTGTGCTCACAGCTGCCGGTGCACTCTTGGGACCTCCGGTGAGGGTTTCATCAAGATGATTACACCTGGCAGTACTATACGGCTACCTCTATGCACCGCATTTTATGCCACGCAATTCTGACCGGCCATTTGCAAGAACGGAATTGTTGCGCCCGGGGGGTACGCTGTCACTGTGTGCATGGCTCCGCTCACAGCTGCCGGCGTACCCTCGGGACCTCCGGTGAGGGTTTCATCGAGATGATCACACCTGGCAGTACTGTACGGCTACCTCTACGCGCCGCATTTTACGCCACGCAATTTTGACGGGCCATTTGCGACAACGGAATTGTTGCGCCTGGGGGGTACGCGTTCACTGGGTGTGTGGCTGCGCTCACAGCTGCCGGCGCACTCTCAGGACCTCCGGTGAGGGTTTCATTGAGATTATCACACCTGGCAGTACAGTACGGCTACCTCTACGCGCCGCATTTTACGCCACGTAATTATGATGGGCCATTTGCGACAACAAAATTGTTGCGCCGGAGGGGTACGCGTTCACGGTTTCATGTAGATTATCACATGGTCACGCAATCGGGATCATACATCGTCTTTCTTTGTAACTACCAAAAGCCTCCACTTCCTTTCTTCGTTGTGGGGTACGTAAAAAAATATGGTGCTTCTGTTTCCTAGTTTCAGAGGAGGGATTTTACGTTACTATTTTTCGTGGCGATTGTCACGAAAAGCATTATGTCACTTCCGTTGCCACCGTCATATTTGGCACGGAATTGTGCTGTGTACGTCTGTTATTACAAAAAACTAGTCACACATATGAATATGAAGACCATTACATGACTTCCATTCACAGCTATGTCTACATCTGAGAACATAACGAATTCGGTTCGTGTCCTCAGTAACAGAACTGCGGAATGTACTTGCGTGTCCGAGAATACGATGGATCTACTCTCTTTTCTGTATACTACTTTGCATTCGTCGACACTAGTCATCAACTTTCCTGTGTGACCATATCTTCCAAGATCCATGACGCCGGAACGTAGGCACACGATGCACGTTCGTTTTCATTCTCCAAAAAAATTGCGAAATGTTCTGTACGATGTGCGATGACCGTCATTCGGCCGGCAGGCCTGCAGGCCGGCCGGCTCTGCAGGCCTGGTTTGTCTGGACCTGCCCACTATACTACACATTTTCAGGGTAAATGCGCTCCGCGCATTTGCCCTGAAAAAGAGGTGTTTAACTATGAATAGTACAACACTATCCCCCAGCGCTTCCAGCGAAGCCCTCATCCACATCAGGGTTCCTCAACCAAATGTAGAAACGCGTCTCCTAACTATGACAACTTGAACCACATTACAAGTCGCCATGGGATCACCAAAACGTCCTTGAATGCGATGTTCCGCGACATTTATTTGTATCAAGCGGTGTCGAATGACTTCCCTATTGCCAAACAATTGTTGTGGGCGCTCTCTTAGAAACATATGTATACGCGCATCTAGGTTGGGAAACAACCATGGAAAAGGAGGGCCAAAACAACACGGCAAAAATGCATCAAGCCTGTAATCATCAGTACAGGAATAAACCTTGCAACCTCCAGCCTTTGTCACTGAAAGTTGCGGTGGGAGGTTCTGGGTGATAGTGGTGAAAATCTTTGAATCTAGAATCTCATATTTCAGTCCTTTGATGGGTGAAATTTCATCAATCCTAGCCATCGGCAATCAACACGTTTATAACACTGAAAAAAATATCATTGATACATGATCGTTCATACATGATTGGTTTTACAACCGATTGTGACATTTTGTCGTGGGAATCGGTCGTGGAGGTACTGGGCGGGACTCGCTCCACAACAATATGCATCTAAAAAACACACATGACATAAATGCAGTGTCTCAAACCAAACATGTGTCAAAATCTGTCAAAAATATACCTGCCATGTCATTAGCAGTAGATACAAGATACAAAAAAAGTTGTGAAATATTGCATGAGACGTGGATAGGAGTTTTTGTTTGAGAAACCTAACCTCTCAAACCCGACACACAACAAAATGAAAAACAAGAGGAATTGGACCTGCAAACTTGAAGGTTTTTAATGAATTCCTCGCTGATAAAGAACACCCTAAACAAAGTGAAAAAAGGTATCAACTATCATGATCCGTCAATAAATGAATTTGAAGAACCAAACACGCTAGCCAATCCGCTATGGTCGAATTTGAACAAAGTAATTTAGTCAAATGCATATCAGAAATAGAGGAATCCATTTAAAAATACATGCTCAAAAGAAGTGGAGAAAAGAAATACATGATAAAACCACTTGAAACCTGGAGGTAGTTAAGGCAAAACAACGTCTATTGTAAGTATGAATCATCCTTTGGGGTGTAAGAACAATGTGTTTGATTTCTTAATGTACATAATGGGAAATATAAAAATTATGGGAAATATATGAATGTAAAACTGTATAAATAACAAGCATTATCATAGGCAAAAAAAGCACAAAAGATACAAGAAAAATAATGGTACTTTTACATTAGATATTCTACAACACACACACACACACACACACACACACACACCCAATGATTGAATTACAAAAAGAATGATCCCCTCATTATTATAAGTATGAATGGAAATATATATATATATATATGTATATATATAAATAGAGATCGAATTTAAAACAATTTCAAATATGGAAGTGATTGGTGAAGAAATCAATAAAAACGATAAAAATATTTATTTGTATAAAAATGTAACTTGCACTATTATATGAGGAGANTGTCGACTCCTGATTATCATGTCCCTTTTGTGCCTAGGACCAAGCCGTAGACATATGAGGACACACTATCGATCAAAGAGAGTACCTTATAGACTCATCTAACGAATGAGTAATCGGCAATGCAATATGTGACGTCTGTTTTTTTTTTCTATCAGGCTCAACAATATTTTGCGCATGCTCGGACTCGATTCTCACGTTCTAATAAACATTACCCAAAATTATTGTAGACGTAAGAAACATCGAAGCACATATATTGTAAGATCCACCGCAGCCAGAATCTCATTGCACTTTCACTTGTGCTAAACGTTGAATAGCTAAAAACAGGTTACGGAATGCCTGTCACCTAGTCTCATTGGTTCCGATATGAATCATTATTGTCTTTTATGCTAGAAGTTTCACCGATGGTGATGTGTTCCAAAACATGTCAGCTTCACAGAACAATAGTCTGTACGTGATTTTGATGGCCGTCAACATGTTCGTTCCAGCCCTCACACGGACATCTGATGGAAATGCGCTCCCAAAACAGGCCCCTTCGAACAATGAGGAAGCACTATGCCATTGCAAAGCTACAAATTCGAATACAAGGCTGTGTGCGTCAAGAAAAGAGTCGAACAAGACACCTGTCACAAATTTAGCCTACACAAATATAGAGAAATATGTAGATATAGATATAGATATACATTCAGTTATAGGTATAGATATGGGTATAGACATGTATAAAAATGTAAACAAAGAATTGAGATATAAATATAAATATAGATATAGATAGAGATATAAGTATACATATAGATATAGCTATAGCTATAGATAGATATAGGTAAAGATATAGATATAGATATAGATATAGATATAGATATAGATATAGATATTGATATTGATATAGGTATAGATATAGATATAGATATAGATATAGATATAGATATAGATATAGATAAAGGTATAGATATATATATAGATATAGATATAGATATAGATATAGACATAGACATAGACATAGACATAGACATAGACATAGATATAGATATAGATATAGATATAGATATAGATATAGATATAGATATAGATATTGATATAGATATAGATATAGATATAGATATATATATA
>SZWC01026012.1:0-25307 GCA_023375785.1 Penium margaritaceum
ATATACATATACATATACATATACATATACATATACATATACATATACATATACATATACATATACATATACATATACATATACATATACATATACATTTACATATGCATATACATATACATATACATTTACATATACATATACATATCGATATGTTTATTCATATGTGTTTTTAATTCATAAACATAATGATAATGATAAAAATTTATTGTAATAAAAATGCATATATACATATAGATATGTAGACACATGCGCGTACCTATGTTCAACTTGAAGTTGTTTCATTCACTCTTTTTATGTGTTTTCACACCTAATGACAAATGATGTTATTTTCTTTTATTGGTGTCAAAGTGAGCATTGTAGACGGTTTTTCTAGTGAGGATGGAATCTCCCATGAAAGGGGGGGTTAAACCCTCTGTCCTTGCTGTTTTCTTGACCAGATGCGTTAGTCATGAACTTGTTTAGGCACAATCGCAATGTTCTATCGGCGTACTGTTTGAACTTCTCCTCTACAAGAATCCGATGGAGTTCCTTAAGGGATCGTCGATACGGCTACTTCGTAAGTAACCCCATCGATGTTGCGATTATTAAAGAACCCTATTGTCTTCTAGTCACAGTTAGGTAACCCCATGTATGTCTTCGCTGGATACAATGTTAAGATTTGCGGAATGTGGATGAATGAATTTGTATTATACTGGGAGGAGAAAGGACTGGATGGTGGAATCTAAAGAAATTGTGGATAGTTATAGATCAGGTGTAGAAGGATACAAAGTGTGCCATGTACTAGCTACATGGGTGTAGAGATAAATGTATACTTTTGGACCCAGAAGGCAAACACCCTAGATGTGTTGAGATGAAGTATGCAAAACTAGACCTAGAGCAAAACTCTGAAAAGGCCACTAGCTTATACTAAAGAAGGCACATGCCTTTGTAAGTGGTGCATCTTAAGGCATCGCCTTGTAGTGTCAAAGCCTGAGGAATCCAAAGGGAGATTTTGAGGCATCGGAGGGAAACTAAATGCATGAGCTGATAGCAAAAGGTATGTCAACACATATGAATGTAAACTAGATTAAGTAATCTAAGCCGATTTAAGAAGTCATGGGAGGGCCTCCTTGGAGGCTCTCACCTTAGAGGTTGGAGGTAGTTGGTTAAACACCGAAGTACATGCATAACCATCTAGAGATGTTAAAGGTTGATGGTAGTTGGCTGACGCTCAACGATGACCTTTTATTTGTAGTTTTCCTTTGAATTTGAAGATGAACTTGGAACTTGAAGAGTATCTTGTAACTCAAAGGTCACCAAAAAGTTGAAGGAGGTTGCCTTATTGATTTGTAAGATTGAAGAGTATCTTCTAACTCAACGGTCTCGGTCAAATTTTAATGATTTTGTCTTTTGATGAATAAAATAGTAAATAATGATATGGATTTTTTTAAAGACATTTAAAAGTAATGTGCTATTGTGTTCAATTTTTATGTTTATGTTTTGTTGTTATCGTTATTTGCACAATCATTTACTAGAAAAATAGGTCTCGTTTAAGTTTGACAAACAACAATAATGGACACACAAAACCGACTTAAGTGAAATGTTAATTTTAACACTCACACACACATACACAACCTCATCCTTAGTAAAGGGCACATAATAAAGAACAACAACTGATTTGAAAAAGGCACTGTAGCACGATGAAAAACGGACTCAAACATTGGAGGAAAGTGTGCACGAGCCCATGTGTTCATGACCATGGGCTCACCCTTTTCCATGCATGTCAATGCTTAAAAAACCAACCACAGGTAGCCTCCTTGGTGTCCTTCATGGCTATCTTCATCCCTTCTTGAGCCTTGCTACGGTCAACACCCCATGCAGAAAGGAATTCTTTTAACTTGATTCTAAACTGGTAGATGATGCCTATATCCGGAGGTCGTGCTTTGGGAGTGTAGCCCGTTACACCTTGTGCATGTATGGATAGTGCGTGTGTAACTATCCCTCAAATGCTCTGAAGCATTGTGGTATCCACATGTCTACAAATAAGAGCATGTGTGCATCACCCATGGTCATGCCTCGTTCACAGCACATTTGCACATAGAATGGAGCAACAATTTTCTTTACCTATTTGCACGTTGTGTCATTATTAGCTTCGTGCGTTGTTTCTTACCTCAGGTTCTTTCCATGTTGTTCGAGCTTGTTGGCATGGGGGACATAAGAGATACATTGCTTTGTACCTCGCCATGAATGAGTAGTATTGGCAGGAGTTTGCCTGTCATAGATTTGGCAACCAGTGTGGTGATTGCATGTTTGTCGTGTAGATCATGGACACCCACCTTCTAAGACCCATATTGCACATATGCGTGAACAACAGATGGCTTCAGTTTAACTATGTGATCTATATTAATTAGCATAAATTTCTTCATGCCATAAAGTGTGATCATACAAGCACACTAACGTTGAAACATGAGAACCTCTTTCCCCCCGTTCTCTAGCACCTTCTACACTACCATTCCACTTCGCCAAGATCTGTCCAGCTTGTGAAGGAGGAAAGGGCAAACCCATGGTCGTGAAAAAACTTTATGGTCTTGTTTCTTTAACTCATTTTATGTGTTTCGTGGAATGATACAACTAATTTTGTTATGGATTGTTTTCTATCTAGCGCATACCCCGCATCTCAAGCGTCCATGAACATCATCTTTATCTTGTTTACGATATCCTCCTTCATAGCGAGCCACACACATTTGCCACCATTACTTTGCTTGCGTTTGTGGCCCTTGATAAGCGCAGCTGGTATTGTGTGGATGGTTACGATCTCAGCTTTTTTGTACTTCTTTAAAATCTTTGTGGCTTCCATAAACCATTAAGACATTGTCAACAGAGCAAGGTAGTTGATCACTCTATATCCAAGAAGCGTGCGGAAAGTTTGTCGCGGATGCTGGTCAATGACGTAAGGATTATTTTTGTTTGTTGTAGTCCCTATAAAGTTTTTTTAAGTGTTAAAACCCAAACCATTTTACATACTTTTGTCGCTTGCATTGTCCACCATTGGATGACGGCTCAATATACACATTTTTCTCAAAGACACAATGATGGCCAATCAATCCATATCCATAGTGTCTTTCAATGATAGCTCGTAAGATGATGTAGATGTGTCCTTGTTAGAATCATCACTATTATTTCTATTGCTAGTACCACTACTATCCTTGTCAATGTTTGCGTACTTGACCTCGTTATTGATGAGTGCACACGTGCAAGTGTGCGCATGGAATGGCTTTAAAAGATTGAATATGTTAGTGGAGTGTATGGTGATGGCTTTCCCCTTTTTGGCTGCAATTGGTTGCCTACATAGAAAAGGTGAAGCACATCCACCAACGCGCCTAGATGTTGCGGTACAAGAAGCCTCGGCCTTAGCTTCATGTTGACGTGATGGACATAAATTAGGAGGGACGACTGAGTCATGCTAGGTGCTTGACTTCCTTGAAGGAAGAAAATAGAGGAGGAAGATGTTGCTCGGCAACTGAAGGGCTTATGCTTGTAGCACCTGAGTTTGTTTCTTTGGTGTAGTTTGAGTACGCGTCAAACTCACACATGCAAGAGGAAGCCATATCGTAGGCTGCCTATGTCAGTACCTTTCTTCGATGAAAAAAAGGATGATGTGGAGCGGTTGGGCGTAGTGGAGGTCCTTGCCCCATGGTTTGTGTAAGAAAACAAAGGCGCTCCTTAGGAGTATTTTGCATGGAGTGATCCATGATGTCTAGGTGGTTGATTGTAGAGATGTTATCATACAAGTTGTAGCATTGTTATTGGGGAATGGAAGTGAAAGTGCATATACATTTTTGTGGACACTCGAGACCATTGATAGCATTGCTTAGTTGTTTAAGACGAGGAGGTGTGAGAAAACAAATTGTTGTGGCAACATAATCTTGCCCGTTGTGCTAAGTATTTTGCTCAATATTCAAATGAAATTGGCAGCATCATGCACATCAAGGAGTTGAATTTGGGTAATTGTTGAATTTAAGAATCATATTCTAGTTTTCGTTAAACTTGAATCAATTACCAAAGTAATTTCACTTAAAAAAGTGGACAGATTTTACGATCACTAAGTTCCTAGGTATTAAGTTTTTCAAATTTAATAATATAAAGTATTTAGGTGACTTACCACCCTTTAGTTGGAAAGTGTAGGGTAATTTCCTCTAAGTGCCTCTAAGGGCACCTTAGATGTTGGAAAAGCAAGGATTTGAACCTTGCCTCTTAGTATTTTTTGAGGTAAAATTCAACTCCCCTTAAAGAAGATGAAGTGCATCAGAGGATGCATTTGACCCAACCTTTTGCATCAAAATAATGTAAATCGGAATAGTTTCTGTGTGATGGTTTTTGAATGGATATCATGGAAAATTTTGAGGGAGTTTTAAATCAATGAAGTTACTTATTCAACAAATTCCATGTTGGTTTGGGTAATGTTGAATGTTTAGTATGATGTGCTTAGAACGTTGATGGTTAATGAATGGATGCATCATTTTTCTATAAATAATGAAGGATATATGATGTATAGACCTATGTCTTTACAATAGATTTAATATTAACAATGAGAATCAAATAAATGATTAATTTTTTCCAATTGAGAAACTATTTCAGTGAAGTTTCTACTTAAATGATTTACTTTTAAATTTACGATTTAATTATATTAATTAATGAGAATGTATTGGAAATGGTATGATTCTGTTTTTTCATTTTGCTATACTTCAAGAGTTTTTAAATTTCATTTTACCACCATAACACGGGCTAGAGCCTATGAAATGTTTCCGTACTTAAAGGAAGAACAAGTTCATACATGGATTATTTTATTTATAATTTTCTTAGGAAATATTCAATTATTTAATTCAAAATTATGAAAAGTTTATTTTTTCTTAAATTCATAATAGGCTACATATAATGAGTGTCGAATATGGGAATGAATTCCTTACTTACATCGTGTATGTGTTATTGATATTTAAACCAAAAGATGATTTTATATCATATGGTTATTTTGCACTGAAATATCTTAACTTTCTATGTTGAATTTCTTTATGAATAGAAATTGTTTGCTATTTCCACCTTATTTTGTTTTATTGTTTTCCTGTTATTAGTTAGTCTATGGAGATGCGTTTACATAGAAGTGAATCTTGATCCAACAAGAAGAATATGATGGTAAAGACATGGATGAACATTTATTTTCGAATGAGATTATGTTTTTTTTCTCGACGTATCGAAGATTGTAGTTTCATTGAAGTCATTCCATTTATTATACTCTATCACCGAGAATCAATGTTGGTAAGGTTACGGCGTTTGGGATATGTGAAAACTGATTCCTCTCATGAAGTATTCAGGTCTTGAAGGAGAGTCGTTGGTTCATGCTTCCCTCAACATCCAAAGGAGAACAGAAAACTTGTCAGATGAGGTGTTTTTGAGTTCTATTGCCGATTGACGAGATTCCTTTTTGTTTTGGAAATGGGTGAAAATACTCAGATACCCATAAAACGTAATGTGTGACTCTGATCCACCCGGTAGCGGCAAAAAAAATACTCAAAAGCCCAGTTTAAAATCATGCTCGCTCGCGGCATGCGTCGACGGGCAAGCATGAAAAAATCCTGCATGCGGACATTGCTCCCACGCGAGAATCGCGAGGGAGCGATGACCGCTTTGTTTTTTTTTTTTGTCACGCAAACCCCCCAGTTCGATGTAGGGTTTTGTATGTTTGGCGCGGGCGGAGCCCGCGCTAAACATAAAACCCTACATCGAACTGGGGGGTTTGCGTGACAAAAAAAAACAAATCGGTCATCGCTCCCTCGTGATCAAGCGAAAATGCCCTTCTTTCGTTTTCGATAATTTTTTTAAAATGCAAACCTATGATTTTAACACGCAAACCGCATTCAAACCATACCCCTAATTACATTAAAGGTTTTAGGGTTTTATTTTTGCGCGGGCTCCGTCTGGGCCCGGCGGTAGCGGGGCCCAGCAGGTTCCCTTTCAACGCATGGGGAGTCTCGAACTCCCCTCAAACTCTAAAGAAACCAACCCCCGCTAGTATCACAAACCCTTCAATGACAGGGTTTGTGATACTAGCGGAGGGCGCCGCATACCATGCGTCCTCCGCGCATGGCATGTGGTCTCGCCATGCATTTTCCTTTGTTTTCTTTGTTACTGGCGTGGCGGTAGTGGCGGCCGATGGGTAGTTAGGTTCTTTCTCGCTCGACGACGGGCGAATGAGTTTTATATTTCTACTATTCGGGTATATGGTGACCGAACCCTTTGGAAATTGCACTCCTCTGCTGCTGCCACCCGTTAGCGCCAGTTGTAACCGTTCCTTCTTTCCTGTCGCTATTTCCGTGACCATGTCATGCTTGTCTGGAGCTGTCCGGTCGATTGCCACTTCACATTAAACAGCGCCGCATTACAAGCTTCTCGTGTCAGTTCGGTATGTATCAGTGGTCATGATGCACGAAAAAAAACAATTGTAGGCACGCCACCCCGCATCGGCCGAGAAATCTTATGGCCGCCTCGTTGTCGCTCTCTTTCTAGCATTAGGACGCTTTCCTTGTCAGTCGCCTACATCTCTACTCCCGCCAGCGGAAGGGTCTAGTCAACCTGTGG
This sequence comes from Penium margaritaceum, assembly GCA_023375785.1. NCBI lineage: Eukaryota > Viridiplantae > Streptophyta > Zygnematophyceae > Desmidiales > Peniaceae > Penium > Penium margaritaceum. Next base: position 6,616 of record SZWC01026012.1, read on the forward strand.
GCCAGCCACCTCCTACTCTCCCCCTGAATACCTGCAAGGCTGCTGCCACGGAAGGGGATGCGTGACAGTGGTGCAGTCATGCAACGTTTTATCCCACACGACCTCTGTGGATGGAGATATTTTTTGGACAGCAGCAGTTGCATGCAAGATCGGCTCTCTCGTTGGTACATACCGGAAGGACGATAGCTGCCGAGAGACATGGAGGCCTGCTATCGAAGAAATCACCTCGAGGAAGTATCGTGTCATTGCCGACATCTCCTGAGACCCGTTAACATGTTCAGGCGAAAACACATTCCGATAAGGATTTTCCTGTTTTAGGGAGGCTCGTCGTCTTACCAGAAAGGGCGGATATGTGATCTACGAAAGCAAACTCAGGCCGAGGAGAATATTCGCCGAAGGAAAGTCTGCTCCAAGCAGTTTCGACGCGCGATCTGCTTCATTCCTGATCGAAGAACTGGACCTTCCTAAGGCCAAAAATTTTGGGACAGAACCCTACTCAGGTGTACAAACCAGGAATTTTACGACGATATCTACCAAGGCCATTTGACTGATCTAGCCGTGTAATTGAAAAATCAAACGTTTATGGCTGATCTACCTCAACCCCTTAGCAATCTGGCCTACTTTGGTGGTTGGACACGAATCTGGCCAACTTTCTTGCGGCCCAACATGCTGCGCTGCTACTGCAACGAATCTGGCCACTGTATCTCAGACGTGTTACATATCTGGCCATTTCCGGATTGATGTGTCAGCATGACCTGACACTCTCGAATCTTGCACATGTGACGCGACACGTGAGAAGTCCACAAAACGAGCCGCGCATTCTCCCCCATTTTTTGGGTTACATAGTAGCCCTATTGTGGTCGCCTGAGGGTGCGTGCTTATTTTGTCGTGTAGCAAGTTTTTGGTGCAAAGCTGTGCGAAGGGGAGACGTCAGAAAAATCAATCTCACGGTCAAGACAAGACTATTAACGTTCCCGGCTAGTGTGAGAGTACATGAAGAAAATTTGTATTAGAAGGCATTATCATTGTACTTAAAACGTAATAATGAAAAAAAATTGCGTAATTGTTATGCAAGGTACTAAGCCTCATGTGCCCTTGTGAAATTTTATGTCTATTCTCCATGCATTGATTTTTGCAAGTAGATATTGTACTAACATGATTCACACGAGATACAATGGGCTTTTATTGTTTGGTTCAGCAATTCACCTAAAGTAGTCTCTTGAAGGTGCGCGCCTATTTTTCCGTGTATTAAACCTTTGGGGCAAAATTGTGCGAAGGGTAGACCGGAAAAATCAATCGCACGGTCAAGACAAGAATTTAACGTTCTTCGATATGGTGAGAGAGTAGATGAAATGAATTTGTACTAGAAGGCATCTTTATTGTACTTATAACGTGATAAGTAAACGTTAGTAAGATGTGCCGTTGTGAAGTTTTATGCCTATTTCTCATGTATTGATTTGTGAAATTTGACATTGTACTAGAATTACTCATGTGGACTAAATTGGGCTTAAATGTTTTAAAAGCTAGAATGATTTTGAATTTATTCGAAACTTTTCTCTCAAAAATTGGACTTAGCAATGTCATTAATGTACCACATCTTACATTATGTAAGTAGAAGACATGAGTAGGGACATCAAGAGGACTTCTCTTGATATCTTATACGTACTCATGTTGTCATCTTGTAAATTTTGGTGCCCATTCATTTATTCTAGTTCAGTATGATGGGGACAATGGTGTCGTTTTTATGTTAGAGTTTTGTGCTACAGGGTTTTCACATGACACAACATGACAATATGGCACACAACATGACATCAGACAACATGACACAACAGATGAGACAACATAGGTCAACACAACATGACACAACATGTAATAACATGACACAACACCACACGACGTGACACGGTACGATACGCCACGACATGACACAACACAAAACAACACGACACAAAATGAAACGGTGCGACATGTCATGAAATGGTAAGACAAGACATGAAACAGCACGACACGACTTGGCTTTACACAACATGATATGATACGACATGGCATGACACAACATGACACGACACAACACGACACGCACCACACGACATGACACGTCACGACACGTCACGACACGTCACGACACGACACAACACGACACGAGAAAACATGACACGACATGACATGACACAACACAACACAACACGGTACAATATGACACAACACGGTACGACACAACTCGACGCGGTATGACACGACATGACACAACATAGTATGACACGACATGCCATGGTATGACACGACATGAAACGGTACAACAAGACGTGACTTGAGACGGCATGACAAGGCATTACACAGCATGACACAACACGACACGACACGACATGCCATGACATGACACGACACGGCACGGTACGGCACGTCACAACACGACATGATACAACACGACACGACTTGACACGAAACGACATGACACGACACGACACGACACGATACGACACAACACGACACAACATGACACAAAACGACACGACACGGCATGATAGAACACGACACGACATGACACGACACATCACGACACGACACGACACGACACGACACGACACGACACGACATGACACGACACAACACGACACGACACGACACGACACGACACGACAAGACATGACACGACAGGACACGACACGACACGATATGATAGGACACAACACAATACGACTGACACGACACGACACGACATGACATGACACAACACGACATGATACGACACGACATGGCATGACCCCACACGACATGGCACGAATCAACATGCCATGACACAACACGACACGATACGCCACGCCACCAAACGACCCGATACAACATGACACGACATGACACAACACGACACGACACGACACGACCCGACACGACATGAAACGACACAACACGACATGAAATGACATGACACTACACAACACGACATGAAACTACATGACATGACTCAACACGACACGATACGACACCACACGTCACGACATGAGATGACACGACATGAGACACCACGACATGACATGACATGACATGACACGACACGACACAACATGACACGACACTGCACGACTTGACATGACATTGCACAAACACATGACATGGCATAACATAACCACTAGACAACACAAGAGGGGAGCACACAACACATCTTGACACATCACAAGACTACATAACAAAACGTGATAGAACCACACCATATGACATGACACAACCTGACTTGAGCACACGATGTGATAAGAAACAACGTTATGGGACATAACGTCATACGTAGTCTAAAGGAAATTAGGCTGTTTTTAGTCTCCTGACAACTTCAACTTGCTATTTGCATAGCAGGTTCTCATGTTCTTACTATGAATTTTATAAGTATGAACAGTACCTATACCATTGATGACGGACACAAACATAGAAAGAATAGAAAACCTTGCCGTGTCACATCACTTACCTTATTCACCTTATTAGTTGTTTTGTTGCACGTTGAGGAGGATAAATTTTCATTCTTGTACTTCTTTTGTTGCATGGCTATGGAGCCTTGCAATTGGAATTCAAGAGCATACTTGTGTGCATATTATTTTGCAAAGAAACCCCTGTCTAGTGAGTAACCATGAGAAAGGGCCTTTGCACATCCAAATCCGCCTCATGTAGATATCGCGAGGACATACAAGAGCATTACATGGATTCACGTGCATGGTCCATGATATTAGTAATTGAATTATTGCATAGATGAAGAGCCTTGCAATTGGAATGGAAGGGCTTACTCGGTTGCATATGATTTTGCGAAGATACCCGTGTCTGGGCAAAGAGTAACCATGAGCAGGGGCCTTTGCACATTGAAATCCGACTCATGTAGATATCGCGAGGACATACGGAAGTATTATACGCATGGATGTACATGGTACATGATGTTGGTACTTGACTTGTTACAAGAGGAGCCTTGCAATTGGAATCGAAGGGCTTACTCAGTTGAATAAAATTTTGCAAAGATACCCCTGTCTGGGCAAAGAGTAACCATGAGCAGAGGCCTTTTCACATTCAAATCCGCCTCATGTAGATATCGCGAGATAATTTAGTAGTATTACACGAATGCAAATATGTGGTGCATGTTTTTGGTACTTGCCTTGTTGCATGCATAAAGAACCTTGCAATTGGCTTTTTGTAGTGAATTGTAGTGAGCGTGGTTGTTATTTTCATTTGAAAATACGGCACAAAACGATATTTGATTATGGTACTCCATGTACATTTGGGGGTTTTGGTTTCAAAATTGTAGTCCTTGATCAATCAGAACACAATGACGATGATTTTCATTGGTCCATAATAACACAATGACAATGATTGTCATTGGTCGGTCATAACACAATGACCATGATGGTCATTGGTCAGTAATTACACAATGACGATGATTGTCATTGCTGAGCCATAACACAATGACTATGATTTTCATTGGTCAGTAATTGTAGCGGTCGCAATCACAGTGGAATCGCAGTCACGTTTTTATTCATAGTCACAGTCGCAATTGCAGTCTCAGTCCTATCGGTCATAGTCACAGTCAGTCGTAGTCCCAATCCTAGTCCCAATTGCATTCGCAATCGCAATTATTGTCGTCTTCGTTGTCATCGTCGCCGTCGTCTTGGCTCTTTTCCTGGCCAGACATAAGCATTAGCACACGTACTTATACTCACACACGTACACATACAACGCACACACATATGCACACATGTCAGCATGTGCACACGCACACGCACATGCACACGCACAAATGCATGCATGCGCGCACAAACACACACACACACACATACATACACACACACACAGAGTGAGTGAGGAAAGGATGGAGGGAGGAAGACATGGAGGGAGAGTAGGGAGTAAGACAAAATCATAAACAATGGCATAGAGAGAGAGAGAGGGAGGGCAGGAGGGAGTGCAAGAGGTGAGAGCAAGGGTGAGGGAGACGGAGAGAGTAGGGGAGCGAGCGAGGGATGAGGTTAAGGGGTGAGGGGGGAGGGACGGTGGTGGAAAGGATGAAATATGGAGCAGGAGGATGGTTAGATTTCTCATACACGCTCCAATCCTCCACATTCACACATCTCGGTACATCCACACACACCACACCCCCACTCGTCCCACACCCAAGACACGCTTACATACAAGTTAGTAGTCTCACAGATGTGCTACCATCCCATGTTATTCCATAACATGCAATCCCATTCCATCCCATGCCATGCCATGCCTGCAATGTCATGCCATTCCATATCGAGCAATGACATGCCATGTCTTTCCATGCTACAGAATGTTATTCCATGCAATGATATTCCATACTATTGTGGGTGACGTAGCTGTTGTTGTCACTGATGACATCGTCGTCATCGTCGTTGTCGCCGATGCTGAAACTGTCGCTGTCACCGTCGCCGATGCTTCGTTGTCACCATCGCTATTGCCGTCGCTGTTGTCTTCACACACACACATCCCCCCCACACACAAACAAACACACACACACACACATACACACACACATGACACCACACCACATCACAACAGGCACATCAAACAGAAAAGTTGCATTGCATCGCATTGCATCACATTGCATCATATTGCATGGCATCGCATCGAGTTGGATCGCATCACATTGGGTCACATTGTGTCAAATCACGTTGCATCATATCACATCACATCGTATCATGTCATCTGCAATTCGTTGATGTTGGTTTCGATGTTGATGTCGATGTTGATGTCGATGTCGATGTCGATGTCAATGTCGATGACAATGACGATGTCCCTGTTGATGTTGCTGTCGATGTTCCTATCGCTGTCGCTGTTGTTTTCGTCGTCGCTATCACTGTCACTATTAGTGTCACTCTCACTATCTGTTTCTCTATCACTATCGCTATCATTGTCACTCTCACACATCCCTGTACCCCCACACGCACCACAACCCCACATGTCCTACACCCAGACACGCTAATGTACAAGTATGTAGCCTCTGTCAAACCATGATATGCCATGGCAACCCATAATACCCCATGCCATACCATGTAATTCCGTTCATGTGATGCCATCTGATGTCATTCCATACTACAAAATCCCATGCCATCCCATGTCATGCCATGCCGTGCAATGTCATGCCATTCCACATTGAGCAATGACATGCCATGCCTTTCCATGCCGTGGAATGTCATGCCATCCAATGGCATTCCATACCGTTGCGGGTGACGCAGTTGTCGTTTTCACTGATGACATCGCCGTCATCGTCGCCGTCACCATCGCCAATGTCGTCGTCGTCGCCGTCACCGTCTCCATCGTCGATGCTATGGCTTTTGTCGTCACACACATCCCACCCCCCCACACACACACACACACACGACATCACATCGCATTGCATTGATTCAAAATGGATCACATCACATTGCATCACATCGCATCGCCTTGTGACAAATCACATCACATCATGTCACATCACATCGTATCATGTCGTCTGCCCTATCGTTGATCTCGATATCGATGTTGATGTTGATGTTGATGTCGATGTCGATGGCAATCTCCATTTCTATGTCGATGTCGATGTCGATGTTGATGTCACTGTCTATGTCATTGTCGATGTCGACATCAATGTTGATGTCGATGTCCATGTTGATGTCGATGTCGATGTCGATGTCGATGTCAATGTTAATTTCACTGTCGATATCAATATTAATGTCAATGTCGATGTCATTGCCAATGTCACAGTCACTGTCACTATCACTTTCACTAACACATCATAATTTTATCACACCGCATCGCATCACATGACAGTGCATCACATCATAGCACATCACATAACACCACACCATATCACAACACGTCACATCAAACGAACAAGCACGCATTGGATCACATCGCATTGCATCGCATCACAATGCAGCACATTGTATCACATTGCATTGCATCGCATCAAATTTGATCGCATCACATTGGATCGCATTATGAAAAATCACGTCGCATCAAATCACATCACATCATATCATGTCATCTGCATTTCATTGATGTCGATTTCGATGTCGATGTTGATATCGATGTTGATGTCGATGTTGATGTTGATGTCGATGTCCATGTCCAAGACAATTGTCACTGTCACTACCACTGCCACTACCACTACCACGGCCGCTACCACTGCCATTGCCAGTACCACTACCACTACCATTGCCACTGCCACCATTACTTTCACTACCACTGACACTGTCACTATCACTATCACTGTCACTGTCAATGTCACTGTCACTATCACTGTCACTACCACTATCACTGTCACTATCACTGTCACTATCATTTCCACTGTCATTGTCACTGTCACTATCACTGTCACTGTCACTGTCACTTTCATTGTCACTGTCACTACCACTGTCACTATCACTATCACTGTCACTGTCACTGTCAATATCACTATCACTATCACTACCAATATCACTATCACTATCACTGTCACTGTCACTGTCACTGTCAGTGTCACTATCACTGTCACTCTCACTATCACTGTCACCATCACTGTCAATGTCACTACCATTGTCACTGTCACTGTCACTATCACTGCTACTACCACTGTCACTGTCACTGTCACAATCAATGTTACTATCATTATCACTGTCACTGTCACTGTCAGTGTCACTCCCACTGTCACTACCACTGCCACTATCACTATCACTGTCACTGTCATTGTCACTATTGCATCACAAGCATATCACATCACAAGGCATTGCATCACTTCGCATCACATCACAACACATTGCATCACATTGCATCACATCGCAACGCATTGCATCACATCGCAATGCATCACATCACATTGCATCGCATCACATCACACCACATCACATCGCATCACATCACATCATGTTGTCTATGCCTATTTCAATGTTGATGTTGATGTTGATTTCGATGTTGATGTCGACATCGATGTCGATGTCGGTAGTAATGTCAATGTCACTATCGATTTCGCTGTCAATGTCACTGTCGCTGTCGTTGTCGATGTCGCTGTCGTTGTCGCTGTCGATGTCACTGTCAATGTCGTTTTCAATGTCATTGTTGATGTCTTTGTCGCTGCCGCTGCCACTACCGCTTCAACTGCCACTACCACTGCCACCGTCACTATTACTGCCACCGTCGATGTCGTTGTGGATGTCGCTATCCCTGACGATGTCGTTGTTGATATTGCTATCAATGTCATTGTTGATATCGCTATCACTGTCGCTGCCGCTGCCGCTGCCGCTACCACTACCATTGCCACTACCACTGCCACTACCACTATCACTGTCACTACCACTGCCACTGTCACAGTCACTCTCACTATCACTGTCACTATCACTGTCACTGTCATTGTCATTGTCACTGTCACTATCACTATCACTGTCATTGTCACTGTCACTGTCACTATCACTGTCACTATCACTATCACTGCCACTGTCACTGTCACTATTGCATCACAATCATATCACATCGCAACACATTGCATCACTTCACATCGCAACGCATTGCATCACATCGCATCACAACGCATTGCATCACACCACATCGTAACACATTGCATCGCATTGCAACGCATTGCATCACATCGCATCGCAACGCATTGCATCACATCACATTGCATCGCATCACATCACACCACATCACATCACATCACATCACATCACATCATATCATGTCGTCTATGTCGATGTCAATATTGATGTTGATGTCGACGTCGATGTCAACATCGACGTCGATGTTGGCGGCGATGTTGATTTCAATTTCAATGTTGATGTTGATGTCAATGTTGATCTCGATGTCGCTATCGCTGTCGCTGTTGATGTCGCTGTCCATATTGCTATCGATGTCGCTATTGATGTCGCTATTAATGTCACTTTTGATGTCGCTGTCGCTCTTGCCATCGCCTTCGCTATCGTTGTTGCCATCGCTGTTGCCGTCGCTATCGCCATGGCTGTCGCTATAGCCGTCGCTGTCGCTATTGCTCTTGTCGTCGCTATCGCCGTCGCCGTTGCCGTCGCTGTCGCCATCGCTGTTGCCGTCGCTATCGCCGTCACTGTCGTTGTCGCTCTCACTGTCACTATCACTATCACTCTCACTGTCAATGTCACTTTCACTGTCACTGTCACTTCCACTCTCACTATTTGTGTCACTGTCATTGTCACTATCAGTGTCATTGTCACTGCCACTGTCACTATCACTGTCACTGTCACTGTCACTATCACTGTCACCCTCACTGTCATTATCACTGTCACTATGACTGTCACTGTTATTCACTATTGCGATAGCTGCCGCTACTACAGCCACTACCTTGACACGTCTACCGCTGCTTCTACGGTTTCTGCCGCAGATGCTGCTACCGCTACTATTGCAGCTTCTGTTACTCTGCGTCATTCTACCTAGGTACAGAAACCACAGAAACCACAGACTTTGCTCGCTGGTGCTGCTTGCACAACAGTTGCTGTTGCTCCTACTGTTGTTGTGCTAATAGTCGCGCCATTGACGTGGGTGAGTGGATGCGGGCGGAGCTCCTCTTGTTCACGTCGCTGGTAATGACGGCTGTTAGCGTAGTGCGTGGTAGGTGAGGGAACGAAGCGCAGTCCGTTTTCGTCCACTGTTGACGTAGCCACCGTCTGTTTTTGTTTTTTTTGTGTCGACGCCTGAGCCTCACCCACACCGTACGGATAAGGCAAAGGCGCATCGTCGCATGGGCCACGAAGGAGTCTTTGAACGATACTCCATTTGGATATTCTTCTATCCCTAAGGGGAAAAGGAGATAACGTTGAACCTGATCGCTGAAAATATGAATTTAGATGTACACACATATAAATCTAAAGAGGTAAGAGATTCAGTGTTTTATGTGCATATGAGTTAAATGTTTTTCTATTCATATCTTTTCACATGCCAGTTCATGCAGACACACAAATGTACATATACATGCATGTACACATGTAGATAGTGATGGATACATTTATCTTTACCTATTTACACACATGTACATAAGTATAGATAAACTTCTACAAACAGATTATACAAGGATGATAATATTGTGAGGACGATGATATTGCAAGGACAATTCTATCACAAGGAGATATCACAATGGCGATAATAGTCGATAAAATCAAAAGGATGACATCACAAAGAAGATATCACAAAATTGATGATTTCCATTGGAAATGATAAATCACTGACAATGATTGTCAAAATTGTCAACGAATGCTTCTCCAATCGGAAGATGAGCACAAAAATGGGTTCCGTTTTCCCAGATTGGCTAGAAAATGTTTGCGATGGAGTTTGCAGCCGTGTTATAGTTGGGTTTGGGATCAAAAGCTTATGTCACACTTTTTTTTCAGGACAAATTCCTGAGATTAACTTCAAGAACGCCACACCAGGCTAGCTACTAAAGTCGTTAAATAAACTGCGATCAAGAGTGAAAAGAAAAGGTAGCTACTTCATTAATCATGTTTAGCATTGGGTCTATGGGGAACACCATCTACATGTGGGGCAATGACCATTCAAGTCCTTAGATCATTGTGGGAACCTCGCGCATGAGGCTGGTTAGGTTCCGAAGGTTTGTGTTACATCGGTCATACATCGTGACCTGTCGCTGCTCACCGCGGGCGTCACACCACTCGCAACGTTGTCGCCTTTGAAATGAGCCTGGTCCATGTGCGATCCTGGCAGACCAATTTAAAATCTCTGACATCTTCGGCCGGGTTTGGATTAGTCGATATGTCCATCGATGTTCTCCTTCGTATCTCATAGACTTCGCCATGGTAAAGCTTCCTGCGATTTTTCTCTCAATAGGATGACAAATATTCCTACTCCGGTGAATCCGGAAGTTTGACAAAAAAAAACTGATTCGGGGACACAGACGGCGAAGTCAGGGGATAGTCCCTTTCCTGTACCCAATTTTCGCACCTCTACTAAACCAGACTCTGAACATGTTCCCTTTCACCAAATTCCAACATGATATTTTTTCAAAACATTATGCTGAGCAGGGCCACAAATTGGAAGCAAGAAAAAACATTTTCTCCAATGAAAAATGTAAAATTATAACGGTGGGTCCTAAAACATAGATGATAAGTTTGTAAAGTCAAAGCAATCAATGGATTTCTTAGTGATTCTGAATGCATACAAAAAGATTTTTAAACACTTTCACACCTCTCAAAGGTAAATATTGAAATATGAACAAGCACCGACCTTACTTTCAAGTGTATTTGAAGGTTCTAGATTCCTAATATAAAACAATTATACATTTTGAGATTATAATAAATGTTTATGAAAAGCAATGGAATTTGCTATGTTTTTGGCTTAAAAAACCAATATGTATAGAACAATACGAATAAAATAATATATACGGACTAATTCCGCATAAATATAATTAAAAAATACTAAAATTTCTGTAAATCGATTTTTTAAGCAGACAATTTCAATTTCAAGAAAATTCTATAAAAATTGCATATAGAACTTCATTGATCTGTCTTCAATGACAAAGATGTAGGTCAAAATTAAGACATAGATTTTTACGAATAAAAGCTTGGACATAGATTTTCCCAGGCCAAAACAAATCTATTTGGAGAGACCGGGAGACGTAAGAAGTCACACACACACGAAAACACACACACACACACACACACACACACACACACACACAATCACACATACACATACACACACACACACACACACACACACACACACACACNGTGCGATAATGAGATACAGAGAGAGAGAGAGAGAGAGAGAGATAGAGAGAGAGAGAGGAGATATTGGAAGGTAGGGATGGAAATGATTGGTGAGGTGAGGGTGTGAAATGGAAAATGGGAAGGATGCATTGCATGCATGGAGAAAAGAGAACCAAGACAAGGTGAGGGAGATATTTGGAGGGAGAGGGGAATTTCGAGAGTAAGTAATATAGTATAACAATGAGGAAAGGAAAGTGAATGGGATTCGGTTACATGGGAAACAAATGTGGAGAAATGAGGAAACACGAGAAAAAGAGAGCTAAAGATAGAGAGATAGATAGAGAGAGAGAGAAAGATAGAGAGAGAGAGAGAGAGAGAGATTTGAATAGATAAAGAGAAAGATAAATAGAGAAAAAGAGAGAGAGAGAGAGAGACAGAGAGAGAGAGAGAGGGAAAGAGGAAGAGAGAGATAGAGAGAGCAAAATATAGAGAGAGAGAGAGAGGAAGATACACATAGAGAGAAAGAGAGAGAGAGAGAGAGAGAGAGATAGATAGAGAGAGAGAGAGACAGAGAGAGAGATAGAGAGAGAGAGAGAGGGAGAGAGAGAGAGAGAGAGAATGGGAGAGAGCATACTTGAGATGAAGGAGAGTGGAAGTTTCTAGAATTAGGGGAAGTCAAGGGTAAAGTGGAGTTTATCCAAGGGAAGTTGAATGTGAGGGGATTTCTTTGAAATCTTAGAGAGTTGAGAATATTGAGATATGGAAATAGAGAATGAAAATGAGAAAAAGAAAAATATACGCAAGAAAGACGGAGGTTAAAATGTGGAAACTAGAACAATACAAGGAACAGATAGGGATAGAGAGAGATAGGGAGATAGAGATAGAGAGAGAGAGAGATAGAGAGAGAGAGAGAATTAGACAGGGAGAGACCAGAAGGAAAAGAAGAAAATGAGTGGGGAAGGGGCAACCATAAGGCCAATGGAGGGCGATAGTGAATTCAAAGGAAGTGTAGGAGCAAGTAAAGGAATTTAAAAATTGAAGGATTCTGGGGAGGCAGACGAGGATAGAAACGTTTTAAGTAGAGGGAGGGGAAAAAGGAGAGAGGTTGGAAGGGGTCACAAGAGGGTAGAGTAGGGAGGTAAAGTGATGGGAAAAACACATCAAAAATGTTGAGAAGATGCAATCAGGATGTGGAATGGCTGAAAAGTCGTTTTTGTAAAGGAAATAAATGTTAAAAAATTAGACAAATGACGATTGAAATGATAAGGATACACTTTGGGGCATGAAAGGGTAAAGCCAAACATCTATGCACAAAGCCTTTTCTTAGGTACTTACATGTTTTTACTAAACTTGTATAACTCGTGACAATGTTGAAATCACTGAATATTTTGATTGATTCAAGTGGCGACCACCTTCAATGTTACTTTAGAAGTACACTTGAAAGTTCCTTCCTAATCATTCTCTTCTTAGAAATGTGCTGATGGCTTTGCTGGAAGCTTTATGGTAACAAATATGCGAACTAAGTATAGCCACATGGAAACATGAAGGGAGTAACAACAAAGCTTTCAGAAGAAAAAATTATTGATGAATTTGAACCATATGACATGGTGAAGAAAACTTGAGAGATGTTTCACTGGCTAATCAAACACTAGGGAGTGGGAAAACACTTTATGAAGAATGGAGGGAATAACAAGGGGCGCGATGAAGGGATAAAAAAAGGAGGATTATAAGGGGAAAAGAGAAAATTGTGTGGAGTAATTTATGTGTAGATAAATTTTATATTGTACCGATTCAAACCTACATGTGAAGCTTGTTAAAAGAATTGGGGTCGGTGTTGATGGGGGTGTTTGAAGGCACTTTTTCTACATACAAAGAATTAAGAAAAGAAATGACCCTCCATTTTAACTTGAAAGGAAGAATAATGATCAAACATGCATGAAAGTAAGCACACACCAATGACATGGAGCACAAGAGTAATGGAAAATAACAGTTTTGGAACAAATCATTCATATGAATTGAGCACGCTAGATACAATAAAGAGAATATTACATTAGAAGGAGTATTTTCACATGAAATTTTCAGATTTAGCATTAATTTGTTATTATGGATATAATTTTGTATGCGTGTAGGCTACATTTCATCCTATTAGGCATGCTTGTGGGATTAGTTACTATGTCAAACAACCCAAATGTTATTATCCATTGGCTTATACGACCTGTAAAGTGGGGTAATTCACAAATATAGAAGAATTTATTGATAGGTAATACATGAAGAATTTTTTTATCATATCATGTTTTATACTAATTTCGTTTGAAATTATTCTCCAAATCAATATAATAGAAGGTACTTGAAAGTTTTGAAAATTGAATTTTAATATATTTTCATGTCACCACTAGATTGCGAGATTGGTTCAAACATCATTTAGAAAGAAACAAAAAAGATATTTGTTCATTAATTCATGGCATGAAAGTTCTCTAAACAAAAGAGACGAGTTGTGTACGAATATGAAATCAAAAACATGATATTCTTGAGAAATATGTATAATCAATGTGATATTATGATGAGGGAAAGGTAATAATGCCGAATATTTTTTATTCGCATTCTCAAAGGTGTTTTCAACACGGTTCACACCTTGTAGTTTTTTTAAGATAGCTACTAAAAATGGGGGAGAGCAATGATTAATTTTCAAGGCCATTTTTTCACAAAACATGCCAATTTGTTCAAATAATGGAAAGAATAATGAAATGTTAGCCATATGTGATAAGTAACTTTGATATTAGAATGCATTATAAGAAATGTAAAGGCCAATTTAGCGAGGAAAATATATATAGAAAAGAAACATCTGATTGAAGCAATAAGTCTTAGTGAATTGGAAATAAACGAAAGATAATTGCTGGAAGTTATCCATGCATTAATCAGGAACATATCGATTGAAGATAGAAACTTAAAAAATCCAAAATGAAGTAAATTCAATGTTTTGAAATCATGCCGCTATTTCCGTGGTGCATTCAAATATATCTTTTCATCACATGGTCATGACTTGTAACACACAAACATCCTTGATGTGCAAAATTTCATTTGGCCCGCAAAAGTTATTGTCATGAGTTCTTGGACCTCTGCTTGAAAGCTTTAGGACTGTTTAGACCAGTTTATTTAAGGTTTTGTACAGTTCTCACAAGTCTTGTTTATGTTTTATTTTCATATGGTTTGATAAAAAATACAATGTGATATCATGATTCTATTCAATCGCCTTCACATCTTAAAGAAAGTACTTATAATGCCTTTTTGTTCAAATATGTTTCTTTTTGAAAGTGTGAAAGAGTTTACAAATGAATTTATTGTCTTTTGAGCAATAGATAATAGGTTTATTTTTCCACGGTTAAACGTTTTCCACATTGTTTTCTATAGTAATATATCTCTGTTTATCTATACTTACAAATCATCATGGAACTCACACATAATAGTGTATAGATATGGAAAAATATTCTCCTATAAAACTCATTTAGTATTGTGATTGGTCTCATGAAGTGAATTCACAGGCATGCTGAGTTTACATGACCTCGTTTTCCTTCAGCAAATGTCAAATAAAATGACATATGTTTTGTACGATATTGACTTTGTTTAATCAAATTAAGTTAAAGTTATGTTAAACCAGTAGTGAATTAAGGATAAAAAACTATTGTGATAAATATTGTTATGATAAACAAGAATAACTAACAAATGAAATCAATCGCTTTCATGTATGTAATGGACAAGTCCATAATACCCTATGCATGAAATGATTTATTGACATGTTGCATGTGCACACTTTCGGACGTCAGTGCAAATCTTGCATCCCTTATGAGAACCAAGTCCCAATGCAAAGGTTACGTGCAAGGGAGGAAAGTCCAATTAAAGGAACAAATTTGGCATTTACCAAAATTTTTAATAGATGATCCATTATTTAACACATAACTTTTGTTTTTTCTCTATCAAAAGGATTATAATTACCAATGCTTGTGTTTGTGCATCATGCATGACAATTGCTTCCCTCCTAAGTAACACAAGGAGTGTCAAAATTTTGGCTAGTATTTAAGGTATTCACAAGATATATCTCCCTTTATATGAATCTATTTTAAGAGAAAGCTAGAGATAGTCAGATTTGATCAAGGATTGTTTTTTAAACGTCATAATTTGTCATCTTTGTGTGCGGATTGGATTGTTGTTGCATCAACATACGAAGTCTCTCATTCATGTAATTATACGGTAGGAAGCTCCTATTAATATCTTGTGAATTATGTTTGTTTCTTTACAATGATTTTATTAACATTATTTGAGGTTCATGGTTAATGGTCTTAAATTTCTGTTTCTTCCACCCATGTAAGACGATGAAAAGCCCATGTGGAAATAAGATTCCTCCTTTAAGATAAATATCATGACTGATTACAATATATTGATGGGTGTAAACCACGCTTGAAGTTATATTTTTTTATACTTATAGTTAACATTGTATATCATAAGGAGAGAAGTAGAAATGGATTTATTATCTTCTATGAACACAGCTGTCACATGTCATGAGAAATGGATATCACATAATGAGGAAATTATTCCTATGCATGATGTATCTTTTAAACCTACTATGTTAAGAAACAATATGCATTATTAATTTGGGATTGCATGAAAACCCAATCCTCTTAGGAACTAAACACGATACCCTAGAAGTGCAAAGATGGTAGAACTAAAGACCTGGTGGCCAATTTTTACAAAATATTCATACATAAAATATTTGACTCAATTTGGTTTCTAAAACAAACTTAATATTGATTATCTATAACATGTACTAACATTGCCAAATTATTTTCATTTGTTGTGTGTCGAGGACTAATTTTATGTGTATTTGTGGGAACTCCATTTACTCTTATTTGAGATTTTCGCATTTTACAATTCGTATGATAGGAGGAATATTTTGAAGCCTTTTCCAATTCCATGTATATTAAATGAAAAAATAACATTGAAATGTTATTCCATATAAACAGCCACATTTAAGGATGGTTGAGTGAATGACATCCCTCGCACATAATGGACGGTTGTAAAAATCTATAGTGCATTCAATATTGAGCATTAGTAGGGAGAGAGGGTACATGAGTTTACTCTCCTCTCTTGGTATTTCTAGTTCAAATGGCTAAGTGCCAGACGCTGATTGAAGAGGTTGGCTTGCAATGCACTTGTCTAACAATTTTTGTTGATCAATGTGGCTTCTTGATCGACGTTCAAAACGTTGTTAGGCCATGTGGTTGAGCTAAACAACATGAGCCTTTGTTCTTACTTACCCTTTCACCATCGATGGTGACCAGGGATATAGATAGTAGTAAGGAGTGGTTGGCGGTCTGTTGTCATACATGTAAGCTTTTTATCGGATGGACATGTCAACAACGATAGTGGGTTTCGGAAGCATGTAGATAAATTGTGCATCGTACATAGGTTCCTTTAGTTTTTAACATAGAACACAAAGTTGGAAAATTTTTAACACCCTTCTATGAAGTTGTTACTCCTTTCTCTTATACATGGAAGTTGGTAAGTTGTGCACGGATTCCTTAGAAGATTGAAAATGACATAGAGATGGTTGTTTTATTCTTTCATTCTCATTCAAGTCTACACTAAGAAGAAATATCTTAGGTCATCTTTTGGTAAGAATGGGGAATTATCACAATTCAGTTTTCATTATAGGATAACCCTTGATATTCTATTCTATTGGATAACCCAAATTCTTGTATTTCTGGTTTTGGCCTGATTTGTTCTCATCCTTCTATATTCACCCAAAATTTGTTTTCTAAGTCTTGATATTGTAAATGATGATAAAAGGAAAACTCCTTTGGCCAATAATTTGGGTCAACATTAACAAGTTTGAATCCTTTGATGGCCATGAAAGGGGTAAATGTCTTCTCCCTTCCTATTTCTTTGGAAAATACTACACATTGTATGTTAAAAAAGAGAGTCGTTGCATTATTTTTTCACAATCTACCAAGGAGAAAGTTTTCCTCAAAGAAGGTTTGGGATGATGTTACGTACATGGCATACATTTTCATGTATCAAGTTATTGATACAGTTATTCAAATCAATGTGGTATTCAGAGAAATTATTCAACTAATTTATTAGAGGAACAAATTTTTTTTTCAATGTGTTCAAAAGTTCACGATGAGATGGAAAACGATTTGGTATAAGAATTTAATGCAATGAAAAGTTTAATGCTAATCAAATCTTTATAAGGTTTTGAAAATTGATGTAATAGATAAATTTTATGTCTCAAGATATTCATAATCACACACAAAAATCTAAGTATATGTGTGCGTATCGATATTCAAGTGAAAATCATTATTTATTTGAATATTAAATTTCACCTGCTTTATGTATATCCATTTCAATCAATGACCAATCTTTTTAATATTTTCTTGTTTTGTATTTTATATCTACATCTTCTCATGTCTATTTAATTCATATGGGTGTTTCAGAATGTTTAAAACATGATTGGTTAGATTGTTCATTTCTGATTGTAGGAAATATCTATTGCATGCGACATTTGCTCTTCATACAATTTTCCTTTATTTCCAAGTATGTTTTGTGAATTTAATCTCTTTATTGATGCTCGGACCAGGGCGATTGAAGCAAAGATGGGGGAGATGTAGGAAAAATCTTGGTGAGAAAAATATGACGGTAGTTTTGGTCTTACATGATGGAAAAACTGATAGTAGTTGCATGAAAACATTTACAACAAGCTACCCAACTACATCTTCTGGCTCAAACCACGACATATACATATACATGTACATGTACATACACATACACAAACTTATGCACATAAACATGCACATACATATACATATACAGATACGCATGCACACACACATACACACACATACACATACACATACACATACACATACACATACACATACACATACACATACACATACACATACACATACACATACACATACACATACACATACACATACACATGCACAT
>SZWC01026014.1:16164-30083 GCA_023375785.1 Penium margaritaceum
CCTGGACCTCTTGCCTTTTTCTTTTCTCAGGCTAAGGCATGGAGTCATCACCCATGCCCACCCAGACATCGACGGTCCATGACCCCCGAAAACTTCGAAAATTCATATCTCCCAATCCGACCGTTGGATCGGCCTCAAACTTGGACCGTAGACATTTTTTCACCTGATCTTTCCAATGAAGAAGTCGGATCAGCGATCGGAGCAGGCATCTGGTACTTTCCTGGAACTTGCTCCTGTGGACCTGAAACTGAGCCAGATGGCTCCTTTCTCAACAATCTCCCACTTTGCCGTAGTCAGAGTGGGCTGAGTCCACATGCCTTCATGCAGAACTGCTGCTTCTCACGGGTCACTGGCTTGGTGCAGAAATCAGTAACCTACTTGCTGGTTGGAGTAAACTCCAGCTTGATAGCACCCTCTTGCACCATGTGCCTGATGAAATGATATGCGATGTCAATGTGCTTGGTGCGTGCATGGTGCTCAGGATTCTTGGCGAGTGTGATTGCGCTCTGGTTGTCGACGCGCACAGGAACTGGAAGTGCTGCACTCCCACTCATCTCTGCCATGAGACGTTGGAGCCAAACTGCTTCCTTGGCTCCAAAGCTGAGAGATACGTACTCAGCTTCTGTACTCGAGGTGGCCACGACCACCTGCCGCTTGCTGCACCAGCTGATGGCNCTCCGGTCCGGGATTAGCCATGTGCTGGCTCACAGCGCTCACAGCCTGTGCGAGGTCCGGCCTGGTTGCCACCATCAGGTACATGAGACTGCCGACGGCGCTCTGGTACTTCTGCCGCTCAGCAGCATTTGCTTCTCCATTGAAGCTCACGAGGTACTGCCGCGTTTCCAGCGGCATGCCGATGGGTTTTGCCTCTGCCATGCCGAACCGCTGCAAAACATCCTTGATATAACGGCTCTGCTGCAGCGAGAGAGAACGTGACTTGCAGTCACGCGTGATCTGGATACTGAGGAGGTATGATGCTTCCCCAATCAGACATCTGGAAGCGCTCCTGCATGGCTTCCTTGAACTCCTGCAGTGCAGACATGCTGTTGGAAAGGAGGAGCATGTCATCCACATAGACAATGATGATGAGAATCTCATGCTCATGCTGCCAGCGATACACGCTGTAGTCACACTCGCTGTGCTCAAACCCCATGCACTGCAACGCCGCATCCAATTTCTGGTTCCAAGCACGCAACGCTTGCTTGAGGCCGTACAGCGACTTCTGCAGCTTGCAGACCAGGTGCTCCTGGCCATCCATCATGAACCCCTCTGGCTGCTCCATGTAGATCTCTTCCTCCAAGTGACCATTCAAGAATGCCGTCTTGACATCCATGTGGTGAACCTCGAAGTCCTCAGCTGCTGCATAAGAGAGGAGCGTGCACACAGAGGCAAACTTTGCAACAGGGGCAAAAGTTTCTGTGTAGTCGATGCCCTCCTGTTGCGAGTAGCCCTTGGCGACCAGCCTCGCCTTGTACTTTTCCAGGTCACCATCTGCTCCCCGCTTCTTCTTAAAGACCCAGTTGTACTTCATCACCTTACGTCCTGGTGGACGTTCAGTCAGCTCCCATGTGCCGTTCTCCAGCTGCGACTGTATCTCCTACTGCACAGCTTGCGCCCAATCTGCTCCATCTGGTGCAGCCATGGCCTCCTTGTATGACGTTGGCTCATCTGAATCTGCTGCAACTGCGACGTTCATCTGTTCTGGTTTCTGCAGCATCCAGAAATGGCCGCGCTCACCAGGCTTGTAACGCACCCTAAGAGGGTACCTGCGACCTGGTGCTGGAGCGTTAGCGGGTGGCTGGCGCGGTGCTCCTAGCACAACTGCTGCTGCTGGTGGTGCTATATCTCCCTCCTCTGCTTCTGCCGATGAGGCTGCTGTATCTGCAACATCAGACATGGGAGAGTAGAGTGATTCTCCCACTGTCACAGTAGAGGAAGGATCGGGAGAAACTGGGTCAGGAAGAATTTCTGCTCCAACTGTCTCGTCAGCTGCTGGTTCTGCTCTCTCTTCACACACGATGTTGGTGCCGACGAGTTGCTCTCATTGAAGACGACATCCCTGTAGATGATGACGTGGCCTGTATCCCTCTCGTAGAGGCGATACGCCTTGCTTGCCACGTCGTAGCCAATCATCAGCATCTGCGCACTCTTCGCGTCCCACTTTTGCCGCTTCTCTTTTGGCACGTGCATGTGCGCCAAGCTGCCAAACGCGCGAAGATGACCCACGCTCGGCTTCTTGCCGAACCACGCCTCGTACTACGTCATCTGCTCCAGGGCCTTGGTTGGACTGCGGTTCTTGATGTAGACCGCAGTGCTCACGGCTTCAGCCCAGAAGTCGTAGGTGAGCCGGGCCGCGTGTAGCATGGAGTGCGCCGACTCCAGAATGGTACGATTGGCGCGTTCTGCTACACCGTTCTGCTGCGGCGAGTATGGCGCGGTACGTTGCGCCTTGATGCCAGCTGCTGCGAGGTAGTCTTGGAATTCCTTGCTCAGGTACTCTCCACCGCGGTCGCTGCGCAACGCCTTGATCTTCTTGCCAGATTGGTTCTCCACCATGGCCTTGAACTCCTTGAACCTGTCAAAGCACTGGTCCTTGGAGGAAAGGAAGTACACAGCAGTGTAACGGCTGAAATCATCAATGAAGGTGAGAAAATACCTAGAGCCTCCAAAGCTCTGGGTCTGCATCGGTCCACACAAGTCCGTGTGGACCAGCTCCAACACCTCTTTTGCACGCTCCCCTGCTCCAGAGAACGCCTCGCGGTGTTGTTTCCCCTCCCAACATCCAATGCATAACTGGTTCTCAAAGTTAGAGATGGTAGGCAGGTCACGCACCAACTGCTTTGCTTGAAGCTGCTGCAAGGCGCGCATGCCAATTTGCTCGTAGCGCGCATGCCAGATCTCGCCATCTGTCGCCTGCACCACTGCTGCAAGACTCTGTTCACGCGGGATCTTGGTCGCCCCGAGCAGGCGGTACATGTCGCCCTCCTTCACCGACTTGGCTAACTCCTCTCCTATTTCCTTATTGAGGATGTAGCCATAGTCATCATCGAAGACAACGCGCAGTCCTGTGTTGGTGAGAGAGGACACTGAGAGAAGGTTGAACGCAGCATCAGGCACATACAGCACGCCATGGAAAACTCCCACTTCAATGCCACGCGGGGTCTCCAACCACATCTCCACAATCCCAATCCCCTCAGCATACACCACCCGATCATAACCCAAAGCAATTGGACGGGGGGGACTGGAGAGCAGCTGCGTGAACCACTCCTTGTGGTGCGTCAGACTCTTGGTACACCCCGAGTCCTTGTACCACGCTAGATCCGCCTTTTCCTTCTACGACATGTCAGATTTCGCCATGAAGGGGCGGTCGCGCACCTCCTTGGCAACGTTCATGTTGCCAAAATGGCGCACGCCAGTCTGGTTCTGCTGCTGCTGCTGCTGGCGTTGCTGTGACTGCTGCTGCTGTTGCTGTGGAGATTGCTGCTTTTGCTGCTGCTGTTGTTGTTGCTCCTTCTGGTCCCTCTTGAACTTGAAGCACTCTTTCTTGTAGTGCCCCTCTTTTTGGCAATAGTGGCACTTGCCTTTCTTCTTGCCTCTCTGCTGCCCGGACTGCTGCTGCTGCTGGTTGCGTGAGCCCATGGCCATGAAAGCTGCTTCACTGCTGCTGCCGCCATTGCGCTTTGCCGCATTGCGACGCAATTCCACCTGCACCAGGTGTGTGCAGATGAAGTCGAGGTCGAGAGTTGGCTGGCACTCCAGCGTCTCTCGTACCGTGTCNTAGCTGGTTGGGAGTCCCCTCAGCAAGAGGAGGATGAAGCGCGTCTCTTCCACAGGATTGCCGGCCGCTCTCAGCTGCTTCGCCAGCTCCTTTGCCCTGTCCAGATACGCCTCCATCCCCTCATCACCCTGCATTTTCAGCGCCATCATCTTTTCCTCCAAAAGCATGAGGAATGCAGGATCCTTGCTCTCATACTTCTTGCACAATGTGTCCCACCCCTCCTTTGCAGTAGCCTTGTCACTCACGTACTGAAGATGCGGGTTGGAGATGGTGTTAACAAGCAATCTGTAGGCCTTCCTGTCCTTCTTCTTCCACTCCTCGTACGTCGCTGGTACAGCTGCAGAAGAACCCGCATCAGCTGCACCCTTTTGCGGCGTCTTCCCCGCCACCACCTGCGCTGCGGTGATGCCTTTTGCCTGTGGAACTGGAGCCGGCTCGTCGCCGCTCACCACCTCCCACAAGCCCCTCTCCTCCAAAGGGAGGCGTGTACGGATCTTCCAAAACGTGAAGTTGGCACATCCCTCCAGCCTCTCCAAAGGCTGGGCTGCTGTCACAATGCCAGCTGCTGCCATTTTGAGCCTTGGTGATGCTCAGCGCTGCCCTTGGATGGCGGCTCTACCCCTGCTCTGCTGCTGCTTTTGCCAGAAATCTGTCTGACATAAAATGGACTGTAGGTGCCAGCAGACTGGGGAGTTTGAAAAACTGAGCCCACCAATGGAAAATTCAGCTCAAAACATTACATATCGACCCATAAAACAGGGTCATCAACCGAGGATTTTGAAAGATATGCCCTCTTGAAAACAGGGTATGCTTCTGCTCCTACTCCAACCCAGACCAGCCAGTTTGTAAACGGCGTTTCTCCCAAACGAATCGATGGAATGCAAATAGTTTTGCTTCAATGGAAAGCTTGGGAAAAATACTACAATTCGCATGTGCCACTTTTTAAATTTGACAAAGAAATGAGAGAGTTATGGTCATCACAAGGCGACAGTCTTACTCATAGAGAAGAGTGTAGCCCTGGCCGACCTTGTTTTGCCCATACCTCTCAATCCGACTGTTGGATCTTTGTAATTTTGGACTTGTTGGAAAGCTTGTCTCTTGAACTTCAAGATCCAGTGGTCGATCGTCAAATCTGGTGAAGGTTTTACCCCATCCCGTCACTCTCAAAGTGACGGGATGGAGTACCATCCTGTCCTGTGCCTGACGGCCTGTGCTGGCTGGAAGTGGCAGAACTTGGCTCTGATACCAAATGTTGGAACTTGAGGAGAGAGGGAGCCTTGGAGCAGCGAGCATGTGTGATTGGAAGGGCATCACTTGTGCTAAAGAATGGTTGTTCAATCACTCAAAATGATGGAGTACATATAGAGCTAGAGCTTGGGCAAGTCAGCCCTCTCACAAGCCACACCACTTAGCCATGGAGGCTAAGGCTCACACTAGAGTCCATAATCTCACACAAGGGAGGAAATCAGCCTAGCAATCAGGCTGACTACTCACACACGACCTAGAGAGCTAGAGAATGCTCTCATGGCACACTCCTAGTGGTCACATAACCCACAAACCCATGGAGAATCGCCATGTGTCCATGGCTAGCACACAAGGATCTCACCTCACCTAAAAAGTAAGAAGAGGTACCTTTTTCCTAGTCAGCACACTCTGACAAGGCAATCCTAAGACCAAGGACCTTTTTGGATATTTCTCCCATCAGGTCTTGATCCTGGACCTCTTGCCTTTTTCTTTTCTCAGGCTAAGGCATGGAGTCATCACCCATGCCCACCCAGACATCGACGGTCCATGACCCCCGAAAACTTTGAAAATTCATATCTCCCAATCCGACCGTTGGATCGGCCTCAAACTTGGACCGTAGACATTTTTCCACCTGATCTTTCCAATGCTGAAGTCCGATTGGCAATCGGAGCAGGAATCTGGTACTTTTCTGGAACTTGCTCCTGTGGACCTGAAACTGAGCCAGATGGCTCCTTTCTCAACAAGTGGAGCCGCGTAAAACATGGAGCGCCCTCACTCATCCATCATACATTCCCTACGTTCTACTACATCATTGTGATATGGCGACTATGACGTGGTATGCAATCCTTGATTTAAGCTATTGTGAAGCTGTCTTGAATCTCCTTGCTTGGCTACTCTCTACCATGGGCGCTACGGAATGATTCCTTATCCTTGCCAGTCGGGTTCTCCATGATAACATCTAATTCCTTAAAGCCTTCAAGGTATTGGTCCTTAGAGGAAAGGAAGTAATGAGAAATGCAATAGTTGATATCATCAATAATGGTCACAAAACACCGAGAGCATCCAAAGCTCTGAGATAACATTAGGCAAAACAAGTCTATGTAGACTAATTCCAATCACTCCTTTACGTGTTTTTCTGCTCCAAATCTTTGTTATTTGAATGTCCCTGAGCCACTAGTCTCTAGAATTAGCAAGAAAT
Organism: Penium margaritaceum; assembly: GCA_023375785.1. NCBI lineage: Eukaryota > Viridiplantae > Streptophyta > Zygnematophyceae > Desmidiales > Peniaceae > Penium > Penium margaritaceum. The sequence continues at coordinate 22,386 of SZWC01026014.1, forward strand.
AGACAAACCAGGCATGTACTGCTCATGTCTGTTGACCTCATATGCTCCTTGTCCATGGCTAATATTCAGACAGGCATAGGACAGACTAGGAATGCACTACTCCCTTGGAATAAGTCACCTACCTCTTGTCCAGATAGACAAGGCATACACTATGCCTTTGGAGGAAGGCTTTTTGGTCTAATCTGGACAGTAAAGCCAGCAAACACTACCTAGGACAACTCCTTGAGGCTAAGACGTTCCAAAGTAAGTTTTTGGAGCGGGAGGTCAATGGGTCAAATCCCAGCCCAGTTACTAATTTTCTTTCTGATCAAAAGGGGGACAAGAAGGTTCTAAGAGACATCTTAGAACATTCCAAGGTGTTTCCTGTTGGCTAGCACCACTTGGCCATCATAGGGAGCGCTATGTAGGCAAGGGGGATGACGTAATCCAAATTATACCCAAAGTGGCTCATCCAAGGAGCCACTATGCGCCTACGCTAGAGGCTGGCTCTAGGACAATAAGAATGTTTCAGTTGCCTGTCATTGATTATAGTTATAACCTTTGAGACTCCTCTCAGAGTTGTCCACCAGAGGCAAACACTAAAGAAGCAATAGTTGGTCTAAGCCCTAGGAGTTAGCTGCTCGCGCAAAAGTAACCAGGTGCTAAGGACACAGTGCACGGAAGTGATTCCTATGAACGGCTAAGTGTGGAATCTTGGCTCTGAGGGTGATATCATATTTTGGTTGTAATACCAAAAGCGGTCAGCGAGAACCATTATCTTGGAACCCGTTTTCTATACCGTTGTCTCAAGTAGGTTGACAAAGGGTTATGGGCCCACACTGACTAGTTGTAAGGCACGCTTCTGCGCACTCTCTCGCCATCTCTTTCCTGCACCACGCATTAGCTCCATCAGCTTCATCTGCTCCATCTGCTCCATTAGCTCCAACGGCAGGTACTGGCACTTCGCGAACAATTGCCAAGGATAAGCTCTACCCTTGCAGGTACGACACTTTTGCCGTAACTAGGATAGGCTCTGTCCTTAGAGGTACGACCTCTGTGTGTTCTTCTCTGTTTGCAGGTAATCAATGGCTAAAGGGTAAGTGATGGATCTATACCTGCTAAACTGCTAGCAGAGAATAATATACATCAGCCTACATCAGCCTCAATACAACAGAGAAGCACAGAAGCAGAGAAGTGGTATGAGGACACCCGCGATGCTCACTCTCAAGCAGGTGAATTGTGGGATGTCAAAGTTCACAGGGTTTAGTTTTCCCTTGTGGAGATGGCAATTTGAGATTGACATAAAGATGCGTGGTTACTTGAAGATGTTCCTTCGAGAAGAGGTTGTATCTCCCAAAACAGATCCTAGGTATGAAACATAGAGTATCAAAAATGACATGGCGCTAGCGATTCTTGTGACATTAGTACATGAGTCACAGCATGTCCAGCGCCAACATATCAAACATGCATCAAAGACTTATGAGCAGCTTGCACGTGTACACCAATCAACGGCTCTCACAAATCACCTGATCATCCTTGAATGGCTGATGTTGATGAGGATGAGCGAGGCAGAGTGTGGACTTTCCGTTGTAGTTTTAAGACTGCTGTAGCAAGTGATCCCAATAAACTAGGAAATTGACACCAACATGTAGGCTATGATCCTCCTGATGGCACTGTCTGAAAGCAGGGGTCCTCTGAACAACGTCTTTGGCGGTTGGAAGGAGGAAGATATGAAGTATGAGGCAGTATCGAGTACGTGGGCAACGAGGCCATGCGTTGCAGCGGTAGTGAAGCTAACATTTTAGCCTATACTACATAATACCATGGTGTTGGCAACTATTCCTTTGCTGGTCAGAGTAGCAGCGAAGCGGTGGCGGTGGAGGAAAAGGTAATGGTGGCGGTTGAAAGAGTTCAAAGGATCCTTGGAAGTGCCATAATTGTGGAAAACCTGGGCATTGGGCACAGGAGTGTATGGTTCCCAAAAAAGAAGACGAAGATCATGGTGGTAGATATGAGGATAAAGGAAAGCGTAAGAAGGAGTTAACAAACATGATGGCTGAGAGCGTCCCGACAACCAAAGGAGCGGCATTGCTAAAGCGTGGAGCATACAAGCTCAAATCTGGCATGAATCACCACTGTTCAAGGGAGAAAGATGGGTTAATCTCCATTGGGGACAATGAACGTCGCTTCAAGTGTACGAATGGTAGCCTTGTCCATGCGAAAGGCGAGGGAGATAAGTTGATGTGTATCAACGTGAACGGTGCTGAAAAAGACTTGAAGCTCGAGAACGTTGTCTACATGCCGTCTTTTGCGGCAAACCTCTTATAAGTGTCCAAAATCATGGACCACAACATGACGTTTGTTTTCACAGAGGAGGAGGCCTCGATTGTCAAGAACGACATCAAGATCTCCTATACCAAGGAGAGTCTAGTCGTATAGGTCCCAAGATTTGATGGGCTTTACATGTTGGGAAAGGAGCCATCCGGCTCAGTTTCAGGTCCACAAGAGCAAGTCCCAGGAAAGTACTAGATGCCTTCTCCTCTCGTCAATCCCACTTTATCATTGATAAGATCAGGTGGGAAAATGTCTACGGTCGAAGTTTGATGCCGATCCAATGGTCGGATTGGGAGATATGAATTTTCGTAGTTTCCAGGGTCATCGACCGTCCATATCCGGGTGACCATGGGCGATGGCTCCATGCGTTCGCCTGAGAAAAGAAAAAGGCAAGAGGTCCACGGTCAAGACCTGATGGGAGAAATATCCAAAAAGGTCCTTGGTTTTAGGATTGCCTTGTCAGAGTGTGCTCATTAGGATAAAGGTACCTCTCCTTACTTTTTAGGTGAGGTGAGATCCTTGTGTGCTAGCCATGGACACATGGCGACTCTCCATGGGTTTGTGGATTATGTGACCAGTAGGAGTGTGCCATGAGAGCATTCTCTAGCTCTCTAGGTCGTATGTGAGTGCTCAGCCTGATTGCTAGGCTGATTTCCTCCCTTGTGTGAGATTATGGACTCTATTGTGTGAGCCTTAGCCTCCATGGCTAAGTGGTGTGGCTTGTGAGAGGGCTGACTTGCCCAAGCTCTAGCTCTATATGTACTCCATCATTTTGAGTGATTGAACAACCATTCTTCAGCAAAAGTAATACCCTTCCAATCACACATGCTCGCTGCTCCAAGGCTCCCTCTCTCCTCAAGTTCCAATATTTGGTATCAGAGCCAAGTTCTGCCACTTCCAGCCAGAACAAGCCGTCACTTTAAGAGTGACGAGTTGGGATCAAACCTTTACCAGATTTGAAAATCAACCACAAGGTCTTCAAGTTCAAAAGACAAGCTTTTCAACAAGCCCAAGATTGCGAAGATCCAACAGTGCGATTGAGAGTTATGTGTTGGAACTTGAGGAGAGAGGGAGCCTTGGAACAGCGAGCATGTGTGATTGGAAGGGCATCACTTGTGCTGAAGAATTGTTGTTCAATCACTCAAAATGATGGAGTACATATAGAGCTAGAGCTTGGGCAAGTCAGCCCTCTCACAAGCCATACCACTTAGCCATGGAGGCTAAGGCTCACACACTAGAGTCCATAATCTCACACAAGGGAGGAAATCAGCCTAGCAATCAGGCTGCCCACTCACACACGACCTAGAGAGCTAGAGAATACTCTCATGGCACACTCCTAGTGGTCACATAACCCACAAACCCATGGAGAATCGCCATGTGTCCATGGCTAGCACACAAGGATCTCACCTCACCNAAAAAGTAAGGAGAGGTACCTTTATCCTAGTCAGCACACTCTGACAAGGCAATCCTAAGACCAAGGACCTTTTTGGATATTTCTCCCATCAGGTCTTGACCCTGGACCTCTTGCCTTTTTCTTTTCTCAGGCTAAGGCATGGAGCCATCACCCATGCCCACCCAGACATCGACGGTCCATGACCCCCGAAACTTTGAAAATTCATATCTCCCAATCCGACCGTTGGATCGGCCTCAAACTTGGACCGTTGCCACTTGATCTTTCCAATGGTGAAGTCGGATCGGCGATCAGAGTGGGCATCTGGTACTTTCCTGGAACTTGCTCTTGTGGACCTGAAACTGAGCCAGATGGCTCCTTTCCCAACAATCTCCCACTTTGCCGTAGTCAGAGTAGGCTGTTGGGAAAGGAGCCATCTGGCTCAGTTTCAGGTCCACAGGAGCAAGTTCTAGGAAAGTACCAGATGCCTGCTCCGATTGCCGATCCAACTTCACCATTGGAAAGATCAGGTGGCAAAATGTCTACAGTCGACCTCGACTTCATCTGCACGCACTTGGTACAGGTGGAACTGCGTCGCAATGCATCAAAGCGCAATGGCGGCAGCAGCAGCAGTGAAGCAGCTTTCATGGCCATGGGCTCACGCAACCAGCAGCAGCAGTTGTCCGGGCAGCAGAGAGGCAAGAAGAAGGGCAAGTGTCACTATTGCCAAAAAGAAGGGCACTACAAGAAAGAGTGCTTCAAGTTTAAGAGGGACCAGAAGGAGCAGCAGCAGCTGCAAAAGCAGCAATCCCCACAACAATAGCAGCAGCAGTCACAGCAATGGCAGCAGCAGCAGCAGCAGCAGAACCAGACTAGCTTACGCCATTTTGGCAACATGAATGTCGCCAAGGAGGTGCGAGACCTTCTCTTCATGGCGAAGTCTGACATGTCGCAGAAGGAAAAGGCGGATCTGGCGTGGTACAAGGACTCGGGGTGTACCAAGAGTCTGATGCACCACAAGGAGTGGTTCACACAGCTGCTCTCCATTCCTCCTCGGCCGATTGCTTTGGTTGATGATCGGGTGGTGTATGCTGAGGGGATGGGGATTGTGGAGATGTGGTTGGAGACCCCGCGTGGCATTGAAGTGGGAGTTTTCCATGGCGTGCTGTATGTGCCTGATACTGCGTTCAACCTTCTCTCAGTGTCCTCTCTCACCAACACAGGACTGCGCGTTGTCTTCGATGATGACTATGGCTACATCCTCAACAAGGAAACAGGAGAGGAGTTAGCCAAGTCGGTGAAGGAGGGCGACATGTACCGCCTGTTTGGGGCGACCAAGATCCCGCGTGAGCAGAGTCTTGCAGCAGTGGTACAGGCGACAGATGGTGAGATCTGGCATGCGCGCTACGGCCACATCGGCATGCGCGCCTTGCAGCAGCTTCAAGCAAAGCACATGGTGCGTGACCTGCCTACCATCTCTAACTTTGAGCAGCAGTTATGCATCAGATGTTTGGAGGGGAAGCAACACCGCGAGACGTTCTCTGGAGCAAGGGAGCGTGCAAAAGAGGTGTTGGAGCTGGTCCACACGGACTTGTGCGGACCGATGCAGACCCAGAGCTTTGGAGGCTCTAGGTATTTTCTCACCTTCATTGATGATTTCAGCCGTTACACTGCTGTGTACTTCCTTTTCTCCAAGGACCAGTGCTTTGACAGGTTCAAGGAGTTCAAGGCCATGGTGGAGATCCAATCTGGCAAGAAGATCAAGGCGTTGCGCAGCGATCGCGGTGGAGAATACCTAAGCAAGGAGTTCCAAGACTACCTCGCAGCAGCTGGCATCAAGGCGCAGCGTAGCGCACCGTACTCGCCGCAGCAGAACGGTGTAGCAGAACGTGCCAACCGTACCATTGTGGAGTCGGCGCGCTCCATGCTGCACGCGGCTCGGCTGACCTACGACTTCTGGGCTGAAGCCGTGAGCACTGCGGTCTACATCAAGAACCGCAGTCCAACCAAGGCCCTGGAGCAGATGACGCCGTACGAGGCGTGGTTCGACAAGAAGCCGAGCATGGGTCATCTTCGCGCGTTTGGCAGCTTGGCGCACATGCACGTGCCAAAAGAGAAGCGGCAAAAGTGGGACGCGAAGAGTGCGCAGATGCTGATGATTGGCTACGACGTGGCAAGCAAGGCGTATCGCCTCTACGAGAGGGATACAGGCCACGTCATCATCTCCAGGGATGTCATCTTCAACGAGAGGAACGTCATCGGTACCAACATCGTGTGTGAAGAGGCAGCAGAACCAGCAGCTGACGAGACGGTTGGAGCAGAAATTCTTCCTGACCCAGTTTCTCCCGAATCACTCTACTCTCCCATGTCTGATGTTGCAGATATTGCAGCTTCATCGGCAGAAGCAGAGGAGGGAGATGTAGTACCACCACCAGCAGCAGTTGTGCCAGCAGCACCGCGCCAGCCGCCCGCTAACGCTCCAGCACCAGGTCGGAGGTACCCTCTTAGGGTGCGTTACAAGCCTGGTGAGCGCGGCCATTTCTGGATGCTGCAGAAACCAGAACAGATGAACGTCGCAGTTGCAGCAGATTCAGATGAGCCAACGTCATACAAGGAGGCCATGGCTGCACCAGATGCAGCAGATTGGGCGCAAGCCATGCAGCACGAGATACAGTCGCAGCTGGAGAACGGCACGTGGGAGCTGACTGAGCGTCCACCTGGACGTAAAGTGATCAAGTGCAAGTGGGTCTTCAAGAAGAAGCGGGGAGCGGATGGTAACTTGGAAAAGTACAAGGCAAGGCTGGTCGCCAAGGGCTACTCGCAGCAAGAGGGCATCGACTACACAGAAACTTTTGCCCCTGTTGCAAAGTTTGCCTCTGTGCTTACGCTCCTCTCTTATGCAGCAGCTGAGGACTTCGAGGTTCACCACATGGATGTCAAGACGGCATTCTTGAATGGTGACATGGAGGAAGAGATCTACATGGAGCAGCCGGAGGGGTTCGTCATGGATGGCCAGGAGCACCTGGTTTGCAAGCTGCAGAAGTCGCTGTACGGCCTCAAGCAAGCGTCGCGTGCTTGGAACCAGAAGTTGGATGCAGCGTTGCAGTGCATGGGCTTTGAGCGCAGCGAGTGTGACTACAGCGTGTATCGCTGGCAGCATGAGCATGAGATCCTCATCATCATTGGCTATGTGGATGACATGCTCCTCCTTTCCAACAGCATGTCTGCATTGCAGGAGTTCAAGGAAGCCATGTAGGAGCGCTTCCAGATGTCTGATCTCGGGGAAGCATCATACTTCCTCGATATCCAGATCACGCGTGACCGCAAGTCACGCTCTCTCTCGCTGCAGCAGAGCCGCTACATCAAGGATGTTTTGCAGCGGTTCAGCATGGTAGAGGCGAAACCCATCGGCACGCCCATGGAGACGCGGCAGTACCTCGTGAGCTTCAATGGAGAAGCAAATGCAGCTGAGCGGCAGAAGTACCAGAGCGCCGTCGGCAGTCTCATGTACCTGATGGTGGCAACCAGGCCGGACCTCGCACAGGCTGTGAGCGCTGTGAGCCAGCACATGGCTAATCCCGGACCGGAGCACCGAAGGCAGTGAAGCGGATCTTCCGCTACCTTGCTGGAACCATCAACATCGGCATCACCTACAACGGCAATGACAACAGCATCATCGGCTACACAGACGCAGATTGGGCTTCAAACCCTGAGGACCGCAAGTCCATCTCTGGACATGTGTTCCTCATGAATGGTGGAGCCATCAGCTGGTGCAGCAAGCGGCAGGTGGTCGTGGCCACCTCGAGTACAGAAGCTGAGTACGTATCTCTCAGCTTTGGAGCCAAGGAAGCAGTTTGGCTCCAACGTCTCATGGCAGAGATGAGTGGGAGTGCAGCAGTTCCAGTTCCTGTGCGCGTCGACAACCAGAGCGCAATCGCACTCGCCAAGAATCCTGAGCACCATGCACGCACCAAGCACATTGACATCGCATATCA